>JABVXU010000436.1:0-45872 GCA_013365365.1 Cruorifilaria tuberocauda
TTATTGCTGTATACTAAACTGTCCATTTCGTATTTCAACAAGTCAGTTCAACACTCAGACTAGAGGATTCAGTCTAATCCAAACCTCAAGCAAGTTTTATTTGTCAGTGAGTCCCGAAAGCAAAAGAAGACGCGACATCAGTTGAACGATATATTTATTCGAAAAAGTTCGAAGCAAAAGAAAAAGGCTTGTTTGTTATCATTGATAATGATAATAGATGCAATTCATTTTCATTTCTATTATATTTGAGTAAAGTATCTAAATTAGTTAAATCTAGGTAAAAGAATTGAATTTATTTTTTCGTTATGAAAATTAAACTTATCCTTTAATAGATGGATAATTTGTGAAGAAAAAAAGCGAGGAAAAAAAGAAGGCATGAAATAGAAGAAGGAAAGAATTAATAAAGTTGATGATAGACGTTAAATGAAGGAAGGGAAAGAGAGAGAGGGAAAAAGAAAAAAAGTAAAGTAAACATGTTAAGGTGAAAAGAGGCGCAAAGTTGGATATGAAAAGATTGTTTTTCTCTCTCTAAGCATTATTATTTATTTAGCATCAAAAGTAGACAGTTGTTGTCAAATCGATCTATCCAAAAATTTTTTTCATTCGTTTTTCTTAATTGTTCAATTTGTACAATAGTTTGAGGAAGCAAGAGACAAAAGAATTCAAACTTATCACTTATGCTTAATTCATTCATTTATTTTGCGGCTAGTTTGAAAGAATTTAGCGAAAAAAAAAAACTTCAAAGACAGATAAGTTGGAAAGTTTAATTCCTTTGTTTTTTTTCTGCTTGTATTTGCTTTACTCTTTAATTTTGAATGAAATTGTTATGATATCTGAGGAAAAATTCATTTGATAGCTATCGTATATTATTAACTATTGAATTTTAACGATTCTGTTATTATTATTATTATTGATAAAATAGTTATCTTTTATTAACATTAAAAATATAGATATCAATTTGATTGTATTATATATTAGCTATCTGTACAGTAATGAGTTAATTAATTTTACATAAAATCAAGCTCTTTTTAGAATTTAAATCAATTGAAAATAAATATTTCAGTTAATGAAACAAGATAAAATTAATTAATTTAGTTGGAGTAATATTTGAAATAAATATTAGCTATGTTACGGAATTTTTTATTGTAATAATTGTTAAATTAGCATAAAAAGTTAAAATTAATCATTAAATTAGCTAAAATTATTATGATTAAATTAATTATTATGCATTAATTATATTCAAATTTAAATTATACATTAAATTATAGGTGTATTATTATGATATTTGGTTAAAAATTGGAATAATCTCTTTTTAAACTTTCATAATTTCCTTTTCTTCTCATTTCTTCGTCCATTTTTACGCTTTTTTCACGTATTCTTTTGCAGCGTTTGAAGAAGAAGAAAATTGTTACGCTTCTTTTCACGTGCGGCATTTGAAGAAGAAGCAATAATAATAGTAATAACAGAACCATTTAAAAATGTAACTCTAACGGAGAAGAAGCTAATGGAATGCATTAAATTGCTAACTGCTTTTCCTTTGATGTTTAACCGCTGTTTAAGCTGAACGGTCCATTCTTTTTCATCCGTCTTTTTTTCTTCACTTCAAAGTTGAAAAAAAAGTTTTGTTTTTCTTCAGGCTGCTTGAGTATGGGATGGGATCGTTCTGTTGTTGTTGGCTTCTCCTTGTCCTTTCTTACTCTGCTTTTTTCTTTTCTACCAAAATCAATCCTTTTATCAAAAAGGCGAAAAAAAAGCTCATAAATTGCTGATTTCCTCCTTTCTTACTGCTAATCTTACTTATACTTTTATGTATGAGTAAATATATGCATGGACTTTGTATTGTCCTTTTAAAAAATAAAAATAAAATTGTTTAGCTTATTCGAAGAGCGCATTTTTTTTGTTCTTCTAACCTATTACCGTTTAAGATTCTGGAGTAGAATATAAATGTGTGTGTGTGTGTGTGCATGTGCGTGTGTGTATAGGTAATTAATTAGAATGTTAATTTCTAAAATTTCATAAATTCATTTATTTAATAATGTAACAAAAGAAGAAAAGAAAAAGAGATAAGTACTATCAAGTAAAAAAAGAAATGAAAACGATTAGTATTTTTCGTTCATTTATATTTTTTCTTAAATAATAGGCTTATTTATTTAACTTAGTTAAAAAAATTTTTTACAGAAACATTTACAGAATGATTTATGCATCGATTCATTGAAATATTTTATGAGAACAATTCAAAAATATCTCTGCGATGATCCAACAAAACAAATTCAAATTTAAATGCTGTATAATTTCAAAATCAATTTTCGAATTGATTTGAACAAATTGATCATTTCTAAATTTTCAATAGAATAGTTTTAACTATCGTACAGAAATGAATAATAGTGAATATAGAATCATGAAATAACTCTTTTGAAATTTTTAAGAGATAAAATAATTCTAAAACAGAAGGAAGATTTTCCTCTTAGCTAATAATATGATTTATATTTAGCTATCTAATTCAAACTGCTAATTTGGTGGCTAAATGTGCTAACAGTTGAAATAGTAGCTGAATGAATGATCAATTTATGAAACATTAAAAGTTCGCCGTTTGATATATTTTTCATCGTCCCCACTTTATCAACTAATTCAAATCTACTCTGTTTGCATTTATCCACTCTTTCATTCTATCAATTAATGCTAAAGGTCAATGACATAGGTTACTAGAGGTAACTGATAGGTTCTCTAAATTTATAATCCCAAGTCATAAGTCAAATTGTGATCCATAAAAAAGAAGTCTCTTTGCTATCAGCTGACAATGTGTTTGTCTGTCATAAATAATCCCACAAATCTTGACAGAATCTTTTTCCCATAAGATACGGTCTTGGATAGTATTCTATTCAAACTCTATAATTTATTCAGTAAGTCCCTACTATAATTTAATCTATAAATTACAAAATCTACGATATTAGTCTGATATAGTTAAACGATTGATTATCTGATAAGTTATTTGAAATTTTAATTCAGTAAACGATCATTTCATTCCGCTTCTTCATATCTAATTTGGAATTGATTTTTTATTTTCGCTGTTATTACAGAATTTTTAGGGAATTTTAAAGTTATTACAGAAATTTCGAGAATTTCAAAGTTACTCTGGAAAAGATTTGAATTACATTTTGTAATTAAAAATTTTTTCTTTCAACTAAATGAATTTCTGATTCTTAGATCATAGAGCTTTCAATTAAGTGTGCAATTAAATGCAGGTGCAAGTAGTTAAATGATTTGAAGAAAATGATGAAAAGATATTTTTGAAAACTTCAAACATACCGAAAGATTCTCCAGAATGAAGAACATATGGTCTGAAATATCAACTAATTGAACTTAATGACCTGATGTCAGTTATCATAAATCTATTTTACGAATTCGCATCATATATGCTAAAAACTTACGCACATTAATGACGGGAAGCAGCCTGTTACTGAACAATACAATTAGAATTATTTTCCTACAGTAATCAATAACTTACTTACCAACTTAAATGCAGTAATCAGATACAGTAATATAGTAAGTATGTTATAATCATTATGATAACATACTTACTATATTACTGTTATCGTCATCATTTCACAAAAATTCCATGCTACTATAATTTTAAGTTTATTAAATAACAGTATTGCAAGTTTATACTGATTTTACCTGAATTTTAATTTCAATAGAATTTGCTAATGTTCCAACCGTGCTGATGCATATCATTTATCACTTTCTATTAGGTGTAAAATTTGACATCATTTGAAATTTTTAAAAATCCTTCAATTTATTTTTCTTACTGTAAAATTCTACAAATTACAATAGATATATAGTTGTTCTATTTCGACTGAAAAAAAATATCAACGTTTAAAATTTATTTTCAAATTTTGAAATTGATAATAATACATAACGGAATTTTATATGATAATCATATATGAATACATTAGCAAGTCTTATAAATTAGATGCTTAAATCCAACATGATACCATCATATCAGACATAAAAAAAAAATATTTTGAAATATATTTCACGTATGAAAAAGAAATTATGAATGACTAATATTTGTATGATTCAAACTTTACACTTTTTATTTCTATTTTTCTCGCTTTTACTTTGGTTCTTTTACAAAAACAGTATTGAAAAAAAATTATCAATTTATTGATAAATTAAATTAAATCATAAATTTTCCATTCTTTTATTTTATCCATTTATTTGCCGAATTAGATTATTTTTTTTTTGTCTTGGAGAATACTGTAATTTGCTTTTGAAAAAACAAATTAATTCCTCACATAATTCATAAATTATTGATTAAATATCTTAAAAGAAAAAAAGAAAGAAATCCTAAAAGCTATTCTTAGCTTTATTTTAGCAAATAAAACAAAAAAAAATTTTTTTTTCTAATTATAATTTTATGACTATTCTTTTTTTCTTTAGCTCAATGAAATAAATGAATTAAAATGTAATTAATTAATATTATTAAATTTACAGAATAACACTTCCCTATCTCCTTATTTTTTTCAAAAATCATTTACTTATCAGAGAAAAACAAGATAAAAGAAAATGAAATTTCCTCAAACTATCATATCTCATCAACTTTTTTTCACTCACCCTCCCTCTCTCCCTCTCTCTTTCTCTCTCTCCCTTCCCATTCCATATAATTTATTGGAAAATACTGTTCACCATGTGTGGTCCATTTGGTTTATCTGAAAAGCTATAAAATAAAATATAGTGTGGCGCACAAGGACAGACGGTTCCACCCATTCCATTCTTCAACTCTTAAAGAATAAAAAAATTTACGAACCAAACCTGGGATATTATCATTTTCTTTTATCATTTTCAACTTAAGCTTATATAAGCATAAGTAGCTTAATCTATATAGTATTACTTAGTATAACTTGTATATATAGTATTATTTGTATTCTATGAAGTATTACAACGTCTACTGTAATATTTCTTTAACTTCACCTTCTGTTAAATATTAACTTATCAGTTTTAATATGTAGAAATAAATATGTTTGATAGATAAAAAAAAATCCTAGATTTTTTAGAATGTACTTTGATAAGATTGGAGAAAAATTTGTTGAATTTCTAAGATTAAAAAATAAAGTTTTCTTTTCCTCTTAAAATTTTACCTTTTACCTTTGGTATTTTAAATAAAAATTTTTTACTTTTGTGCAAATCATGAAAAGAACAATAAAATATGAAAAGCATTCCATTCCATTCTATTACAGTTATTTCACATTGAATTTTTGAATGCATTTTATGGGAAAATTTTTTGATGATACATCATCAACCATTTCGAGAAATATCGTAACACATTACGATATTCAATCATGAAATCATTCATCCGGTTTATTAGTCTATTTCCGTTTCTATCATTTCATGTTAAGATTTCCCGGAGAAAAAATCTTTCAATTATTATATATTTTAACCAAAAAAAAAAAAAATGCAATAATATAATCTCAATAAATTTCCTTCTTTTTTTCTACTTAAAATTAAAAGATGAAAATTCATTCATCCGTATCAAAATACAATCAATCGTACAGTCATCAACAATCGTACAATAATATGATTGCTTCCTGCGTCAAATCCATTCAACCATTTCATTACTTTTTTTTTCTCCCAGTTTTCCTTTAACGATCTCGAATATCGTATTCCATAGATCCATACACAAACAGGTACAGACATACATATCCTTTATTACTTTTTTTTTTCTCATTTTTATTTCCTTTCTTTTCCTCAATTTTATTTTTGTCAACGAATAAAATTGGTAGTCGTAAAATTTTATTTTTCAATTTTTCGTAAAAATACGGAAAACCTTTTTTTTTTTTCTTCTTGAGGATATATATAAAATGTTTATTAGATTTCTCACTTTTTCATTTCACGTTTTTTTCTTTTATAGTTATCCTAAATCGTTAAATAAATTGATTTTTCAGATTTTTTTACATACTTTTTTTGTGTTATTTTTCTCCATAGAAAGGTGAGAAAAAGTTGAAATTTACCTTTCTTTCTTTCTTTCTTTATTTCTTTTTAGAAAGGAAGAAAAGATAGGAAAGAGTGAAAAATCAAATGTTCAAAAGGTTTTGGAAGAGAATTGTTATCTTTGAAATTTCTTCCAATTTTTTTTTTCTTGTCTTTTTTATGTGAGTCGTAAATTTTTGCATCAAAGAAATTGGCCGGCAAACCGGAAATAATTTACGAGCTTTTAGCCTTTTCTACTTCTATGTTACCATTTTTTTTTCCGTTTTCTTTTTTTTAATCAAAATCTGCAAAAATTCATTCAGAAAAAGAGTACTTGCATAAATGAAGTAAGCTTGAGAATATGAGAGAAGCAAGAAGCATAAAAGAAAAAAGAAAAGAAAGTACTGAAAAATTTTATTAAATAACTGGAAATTAATTTTCTTTTGTTTCTATGAATTCATGAATGAATATTTTTGCAAATTTTCAATATTAATTAGGATTTAATTAACACGAAATAAGTATAAAGTAAATAAATAGGTGAAAATTAGAAATTCATATTCATTTAATTCTCATTTCATTTTAAACTAAATGAATGAAATCGGAATAATTAATCGGAATTTGATTAATACTTTTAGGTAATAATAATATGAAAAAGAAAACATGATTAAATATTGCTATTTAATAAGAAAAAAGCAGAGAATGAATAAAATTATTTTACTAATGCTTAAAAATTCAAAAAAAGGTATTGAAAAATAAAATTATTTTATTAAATTGAATTAAATAAATACAAATACAAATAGCTTTTTAATTGTTGCTTAAAATGATTTTATCCAATTCAAATTTTCAATATCATTTTAAATTCCTGAATTTTTATATTTTCATACTCAAATTTTTAAAATTGTTAAGAAAATTTTATGAATTAGGAATTCGTAAAATTTTTTTAACAATTTTTTAAATAACCTTTTTTTTTCAAAAATTTCCTATTCATAAAAATCCGTAAAAAATTTTAAATTTCAGTACATAGAAAAATTTTAATTTCATATAACTAAAATTTATTAAATCGAATACTGTAAATAAATAAAAATGGCTGTAATTGAATTAGCAGAGTTTGAAGAATACGATGAAATTAAAATAGTATAGAAAAAAATGCTTCCTGAATTGTAAGCTCTTATTTCTCTCTTTCTCTCTTCTCAATAAATCCTGAAAAGTGAAATATGCATTCAAGCAATTTTACTCACTTAGCGCTTTTTTTTCTTCAACTATACTTCACAAAACAAGTAAGTCAAAAGTTTTCATTTATTTCCAAACCTTTTACTCATTCGTTTCAGTACATTGTAATAATCCGGTTAACCATTGAACTTATCCGGAGAAAACAAAAAAATCTTTGTTAATCTCTCCATATTATCAGTAATTATTATTTGAGTTCATTTTGGGATAAAGAAAAAAAAAGTTTTACTCTCAAATTTTCGCCACTCAATTAAATAAATGTAAACATACATGTTATTTCACGTAATTTTTTTTTGTTAAAAAACGAGAAAATTTCTTTCTTGAAAGAAATGGACAGGTAAGAAATAAATAATTCATATCCATAAAGTGTTGGTTGAAAGAACGAAAAAAAAAAAATAAATCCATGGAAAATAATAATAGTTTGTAAGGTACACTCTTCATGCATCAATTAGACTATTTCACATTTTTCGTTAACTTTTTTCAAATTTCTTCCCTTCTTTCTTTTCTTGTTTTCCTCTCATATCAGTCATATTTATCACAAATAACTATTCATGAATATCATGAATTTATCATATTTACTAACACGAGGAAAAATGCACTGATAAAAATCAAACTTTTAAAGTAATCGATAATTAATAATTTAAATCTGTTCCTACTATTTTTTACAGCAAATATTTTAAATAATAGCAATTAAACGATACTCTTTTTCAAATCGATGATTTTATTACCAAATAATTTTTTGTGATAAAATCTCTTCTCTCTCTCTCTCTCTCTCTCTCTCTCTTTCTGTATTAAAATTGTGGAAAATTTCAATTTCAGATTTCGTAAATCTTAAAAATGCTCCAATTTTTTTTCAGCCGTAAAAAATAATCATTATTTAAGAGTGTTTATTTCAAATTCGTATTACAATGATTTAAAGTCCTGAAATTTCTTATCATTTAGTATCACATATCATTACGTTACTTAGCGTATAAGTTCAAAGAGATACCGAAAAATTCTCTTCAAGTATTATTAGACACTGTAAATGTGATAGTGATACTAGTTAAATGAGCCTTTAGTAACTTTAGTGTAAGTTTGAAGTAGGGTCAAAATAATTTTTAAACAAAATTCTTTCAATTATCATTTATCATTCATTTGAGTATTCCAATCTTCATGATAGATAAACTTTTTTCTATTTCATTTGATATTTTAATTTCAATGATATTCTTTAAATTATACTTTTGAATTATACTTTGAATTACTGAATTATGCTGTGTAATTCTCCAAGTGAATAATTTTTGATTGCATAAATTTGAAAATTTTTGCCTTACCATTTATAATCCAATTATCATTTATATTGTTATTGCTTTGTGAATTTTTACTTACATCTTACTTATTAAAATTGGCAATATCTGGAAAAAGATAATGTTAAAATTACAATTATTGGATTATTTAGTTGGATTGATTTACTTCTTGAAACTTTGAGTTTTAAGTTAGAATATGAAATTTGATTTATTAAAAAAAATTTTCACATCGTTCTTTCTGATATAAAATTTTTTTTTTAGATTATCAAAACATTGTAATGTATTGGAAATGGTTCGGTCTTCATGAAGTATGATATCGATCTTCTTTTTGAATATTTTCATTTTTGATCGGCAATCATTTTCGGCATCAAGATCTTCAAAAGATAAGTTTGATTTTATTCTGAATCGTCGATTTTTGTTTTTATTATTTGAATATCTAATTAAAGGATTGAAAATTTTAAAAATCAATCAAATCTTAAATCTTAGTTTTATATTCCATAAATCTAATATATCAAATTTAGGAACTCAGAATAGGAAACTTTTGCTAATCCAACTTTATAAGAGACTGAATCAACAAAAATGTCAAGTATACTTACTTACTATTGCATGGGAATAAATTGTTAATTTAAGTTCTTTTTTGATTCTAAAACACTTAAATAAAGCTTTAAATAAAGCTCATTTCCTTGACATTTTTTGTTGGTTATTGAGATCAATAGAAGTAGAAAACTAACAAAAAAGAAATGAAAAGTTAAACAGGTAAATTTAGAAGAGTTATACTTCAACTTTAAGTTTGATTTGTTAACATTATTGTACACTTGTAAAGTACTTTTTACAATATATATTTGTTTGCTTAGAAATTAATTTGTTAGTAAAATTCTTCTAATTTTACATTGTTACTGCAAGATAGAATGAATTATGCAAGTTTTTCATTCACTCTTATTTATGATGCTTTATTTTAACAGAAAGTTTATTATCAGTAAGTGATCACAGGAATTAATCACACTTCTTTATTAACAGAAAGTTTATGATTAGTAACTGATTAACGAAAATTATTATCAGTAAGTGATTAACGAAAATTATTATCAGTAAGTGATGACAGGAGAATACCAGCTAATACAGAACATTTATCAGCATTTCTGATTATAATTCTTAATTGAGTGCTTGTTAGAAGGAAAAGTTGTAAATTCGTATTTAAGATTTTTTTAAAAATTAAAAAATTTTTCAATAAAGTTTTCTAAATTTAATTTGCTAAAAAATTCTCTAAAATTTTTAAATTATTTTTTACTTTATTTTTGTAGATGAATTATTGTCCTTCTTGTTGTTAAAATAATTTCCAGCATTATTTTATTGAATTGAAATGAATTAACGAAATTTTAACTCCTAAGAACATTGCACAGATCTTCGAAGAGTAAACAAAGAGAGAGAGAGAGAGAGAGAGAGAGAGAGAGAGAGAGAGAGAAAATTCATTATGTACAGTGTTCGGATACTTATAAAATCGACAAATATCAAGCTTCAATTGAAAAAAGATTTCTTATACAAAAAAACGACAAATTGCATTTAGAAAAAAAATAAATTTTAATTCATTTCTCTTAAAATATCAATTATATTCCATTCCTATTTCATTTCCAATTTCAATTATTCCATTTCCAATTTCATTACAATATTTAAATATCCATGTATTACATGTTTTTTGTATTACAGTAAATTAAAATACAATGAAATGTTATTAATTAATTATACGATAGTGATTGAAATTTCGTATCGATCATGTAATGAGAAGAAAAGAAAGAAAAAAAAATGATAAAATGATAGCGTAATTGACTCTTTTTTTTTCAAACAAATATTCTTCTTGTTACAGAAACCTATTCATTATTAAATTTTTCCCAAAATAATTATTAATCGTATGAAATTATCATACTATCATATAATTATGATTATAATGACAGTAATCTTTTATAATATTCTACAAAGATAAGTATTAGTAAAAATCGTTTTTTTCTAGCGTATGGGATGGGAATTTTATTTTATTTTTTTTTTCTCCGAAGATTTATTTATTCGAGGAGGTTGGACTTTTAGAATGATAATATGACAGATCGTAATATACAGTTACTGACTTATAGTTTGTTGTGTGTGTTTGATGTTGATCGGTTGATTGAAAAGATATTAAAGATTTAATGAAACTCTTTCATTCTTCACTGATAGTATTGATAATGATATCAGTGATTTCACTGTTGGAGCATTAGGTAAGTAATGGTTCTTTAGCAATTACAAAATTTACTCAATATCTCAATCTCTATTAAAGTGTTTTTTTGTCATTTATTATCAATCATGTTATCATTGTTATCATAATCAGCTAATTTATACTGTTCTATTTGATCGGATCGATATTTAAAATATCTTCTTTTACATTTATTTAGCAGAATATCACTTAATTCTTTGCTATTCAAGTAAGTTAGATCTTTTTCTTTTATTATGTATCTGATTAAAATCCCTGATATACATTTATCCCGAGAATAGCACAAATCAATTTATCTATTTAAATTTCAAAATAATCGAAATGTGTCAAGTGAAATGATAAGTATTTTAGTTGATATCATCTCTTTTAATTAATTGATGGATAATTGAGAAAGTGAAAATGTTCAAGATTGAAATTAAAAATAATTTTTTAATTAATATGATAATCTTCCTAATCTTATCAATTAGTATAAGATATAATTCAATTGCTTACCTAATGTGCTCGATTTAGATTATGATATTTTTCATGACTTGAATAATCAATGATATCAATATTTATTACTAACTTGCATTTATTACTAAATTGTTCGATTTACTTGAAACATTATGATAATTAGCATAACTTAATAATCTTTGCAATGATTTGAAAACATGATGCATGATACTGTAGCTTTCGTATCATTTAAAATAGCAATTTTTTCTTATTTTTGTTAAAAAAGATATCTGATAACTTCCTATCAGATGTATTCCTGCTTCTATCAATGTTAACTTGAAAACACTTATCAGTGTTATTTCGAGCGCAGCTTGATATCACTCACAGATTGATTGAATTGATGAGTGAAAGAGAAGATGGCATTAAAAATATGAAATAATTAATAGTTTAAAATGCCATTAAAACCACAAAAGAGAAAAAATGAATAGAATTCTAAAACGAAAAATAAATTGGAAGGCTCATTTTTTGATGGAATCACAGTGAATGAATGATTTTAAATTGAGCATTATAATTCTTATCTCTCATGCTTTTTTTTCTTCTCCATAATTATTACCTGGAAGCTATTTTGAAAGGCATTTTTATAGCTTTATTAGCCTTTAATGGATAAATATTGTTCATTATATTCTCAATTTAAAAATATCATTAAAATGATGACAATAATTATATAAATCTTCTTTGATGAATATTCCTTGAGTCCTTGAAATTAATGATCCTAAATCCATTTTTAGGCTTCTTTTAAATTCAAGAAATGAGACTGATGATAGCAGAAGCCTTCAATTGCTTCCAATATAAAAGTAAAGTGCATAGCAAATTATTACTTTTCAAAGTTATAAAAATGGATAGGATTGAGTAAGGAAAAGAAATTTTTAGAAAATATGGATCATATAAGAAATGAAATCTAATAAAAGAGAATTTAAGTGATGTGAACTATCGATAGGCTAAATATAAGATATATTCTTGTTATCCATTTTATGATTTTGTATAACATTATATGAAGAGATGTGCAGTATTTATCAGTATGAGTAATCATTGCTGGGAAATTAGTTTAAAAAAAATTAATTAACTGCGGTATAGCTTTTTAACCCATATTTTCATGTCAATTTACATTCTAGTTCCTATAGAGATCACTAAATCTTCTAATAATTAGATTCCATGTAATCTACTTCAATCTAATTTCGACCTCAAAATAAATCGAAATATCAGATGCTATTTTTTCATCTCATCACCAATATCGTCTTATTTGAAAAACTATTTTGTTACTCCTTTTCTTGCATGCTTCATAAAGATTGTAAGAGCTTTTGTGATTATTTTTCATGTTTTCAGATTGCAATCGATCACTATTTGTAAGTCGAAAAATAGGAATCATTGATTGTGAAATGAGGAATTTCGACAAGCAAGAAATCCAAATCCAGATCAACGTTACCTTTCCTATTGCATGAGCTTGTTCGTCTACCCTGTGGTACCGAGCTGTGTCTGAGTAATAAGCAAACACGATCGGTCACTGGGTAAAGGACCTAGCTCTAATCCATCATCGCATTTATTATCAGTAATTTAAAAAAAAGCTTATAACAACCGTTAGTTTATCTTATCTCTTTTCTGCACTTCTAATGATCAATTTCATGAAATCTCTCCCTTGTTTCTGTTACCGTAAACTCTTTAACACTGCAGGGTGCCACTCTATATGACCTTTCCCTCCCTTCATTTACAGAAATGACAATTTTTCAAAAAGCGAAAAGTATAAATCTGAACAAACAGTCGCTTGAAACTGGAAGCATTTGATGGAAAATGAAAATGTAAAGTCAAACATATCAATATCATACAATATCATATCTTTCCTGTATAACAGTAAATTGATAGGATAGCGCGATAGGGGAAAACTGAAAATGGTAGTTTTCTAAAGATTGTAAACTCGGTGTTTTAAATCATGCTTTGGACTGAATCTCTGTGTAACAAAAGTATAATAATATATTTTCGTCTGTATAATAAGTTAAAACATGATGTGAGCGTTATTTTTATCGCAAAGCTAAAGATCTAAAAATTGAATAAACATCGAATTTGAAAAGGAAAATAGCGATAGGAAAAAATGAAATAAAAAAGATTATAAATATAGGCTTGCAAACTGACAAATAATATATATACCGACACAAAAGAGTTACACCGAACTTTTTACAATAACGGTATATCTAATGCGAAAAAAAATGTTTTGAATATAAACAGATGGAAATGTCAAATTTTATGTGCAAGTCGAAATAAGACAGCTCGAAATAAAAAATCGTTGAAGTAACCGATACTGCCATAAAAGTTGGATGGAAGTTATTTTGAATTTAAATAAGTCTACAATTTAACTCAATATCTAAAAAAAGAAAAACCATATAATGCTACATCAAGAAATGGGCAACAGGGAATATCTAAAATATTATGAGTTCAGAAGTGAGTTTCAAAAAGAGTAATTCCCTGAAATGTAGCGCGATTTATAACAAAACCCAAAAAAAGCAAGATAATATTTGGAAGCTACTTCAACTATTAGAGAGATGAATAGCAGCAAAGAAACAGTGTCACTTCTAACTGTACATGTACTGATCATCTCAATGATTTTTTTGTTCAAGAACAGGTAAAGAAGATCAAAAAGTTTAACTCCAAATATTAAGAAATGAATCTCTTCTTATTAAAACATGCATGAACGCTGTTAGAACGTAAGTCCATAACGATGCATCCATTGGAGATGCTGCTTATCATGCCCACTATTCAGATATTCACAACCGACATCCCAGTTGCCAAATCTTTTCAATATATTAAACACGTAACTATAATTTATTTCGCCGTCTGTATCTGGTTCATGACGACCTGGTACTTGAGCTACCTGTACATGTCCTGAAATTTGATAATTGGTTCAATTCCTAAAACTAATAAAAGGTAAGTAGCTTAATGTATATCTTTTTGTATGTTTAGATAGCGTTGGATTTCTCACACAACAATGTTTTGAATTCAATGAAAAAGTAAAAAAACTATCCGGTACTTGGCAATCATACAGTTAAATAGATTTTCGAATAACGATTAACGCTTTGAGACGCATTATTTATTCTTTATCAAAAGATTACCGCGAAAAAGGAATAATTTTAGAAAACATAAAAGTTATATCCAAAGTTCACTTGCCTATAAAAGGTGCCAACGTTTCGATAGTAGTGGTAAGTTGTCCACAAATTTGTTGAACATGAAACAGGTCCTGTAAAATGATAATGTTCATTTCTACAGAAGTAGAAAACTGCTTAAAAAAATGAAAATCCAAAATAGTAAATTCATATGGAATTACTTGGAAAGTTCATGTACTCACCAACATAATTTTCAAGTTCGCTTCGTTAACTTCTTTCAACACTTGTAGCGCTGCAACATGTTCTTAATTATTTATTTAAAAATTTCTATCTGATAGCAAAATTCACCTAAATTTATCTTATTACTGCAAATAACATAGTAAAAAGAAATAAATGAATGAAAGTGAATGTTAAAAAATATTAAGTCGATTAAGACCTTTCGAGTAGGAATTCATGAAATAGCCAGGGATAGCAGCTTCGCAGATCGGTTCAATGAGACAAGTTATTGATTCCTGAAAAACACTCTTCTAATATCGTCATACTGTTTTGCAAAATTGCAGGCAAGAATTTACAGCTTTCGGTCTGTATTATTTCAAAAAACATACTTTTTGAGATAGTTTGAATTTTTTTCATTAAGTTTCGATAAATAAGAAAAGAAGTGTTACAAATCTTCAATTTATTTTGCAACCTTTTTAAGCTTTTGACACGCCAAACGAATATTCGTTACATAAACTTTGTAGTTGTCATCCGTTTGTTCAGCTGTACCAGCCATTATGTGAATCTAAATTTATAGTGAAAGATGTGATATTTAAAAAATATATAAGAACTGATGAGCAAAAATATGAATTTCCTAAGGATAAGATTCGTTGATGATTTCAGCTATAAATAGGGAACCTTTTGCACATTCAGCTTTTTCGCGTACTGGACTGCTATATCCAAAGATTCAACATATTTGGATCTTTGCTCTGGAAGAGCTGCAAGACCACGAAAGCCTTCAGACCAATTACCTGAAGAAATTACTATAAAAGAAATATGTCATACATGGGAAAAAATTAAGTTGTTGAAAATAAAAATCGAAAGTAAAATAACGGATAAAAGCAATGCTAATTTAAATCTAACTTGAAACAGTGCTGATTTAAATTTAAATCTATAGTTTGTTTGAATTCCAATACAAGTCAACCGGAGAGGTGGAAAAGTGACAAAAGAGAAGAGGAATTTCAGCGATAATTTAGGAAAAACAAAGTTAGAGATACCTGCAGGTGCATTAATAAGGATATGTTTGAGGTGATAACGTTCAGCTTGCTGCAATAATTCCTCCGCCGGTAATTCATATGGTAGTGATACCTCAACAAGTTGAAATCCAAGTGCAGCTGCTTCTCCATATCTTCATGACCTTTCTGGATAATTATCGAAAACGGATAATTCAATCAAAATTAAAATTATCAGTTTCGAATTAGTGTAACTTCCTACTTTTAATAACTAAAATGATTTAATATAAGCAGATTTATTATTTCAAATATACTGAGTAATTCACTTTCACTTATTAATTCCTACTTCTGTGTTATATGAAGATAATTAAAATGGATAAGAAGTTTATTCAAATGAAGTAATCAATACTTTTGCAGCAAATCCATGCCATGAAACATTATTGTCAAATTTGCAGCTACACGCATTGTTTCGTTAAGTTGCTTCAGATTTCTGTCGTGTAGAAAAAGTATTAAAACTGAAAAATGCATATCAGTATCACAAGCATATACAATGAAAATATTAATCTACAAAACATCATTGATTATTAATTCAACCTATTTCAATTTCATCCGTTCTAGTTTCGTATCATTCCGGTAAAAATCAACTTCCAATTTTCTTCTATAATTTATCCCGTAACCTTTCCAAGTCCATTTCTTTTGTTTGATGATTTATTTATTTAATTATTCTAGTTTTCTGGAACTGTGACAATTCCGCATTCCATCACACTGTTCACTATCCCTTTTAGTTGACAATTAGTGCAAGTACTCTTTAATTCTCGAAACCTCCTGTGTGAAAAAGAATTCATTGGTTAATCGAAAGTGATAATGCCATTAATCTAAGGAGAACTTCAGGAGGTTATCCCACAGTACGTTATCCTTCACTTCCTTATCAGTGATATGTTATCATACGGAGAAAAGAGGTTATGGATAACAAAGAGTGAGAAGTAGCGAAGAAGAACAATTACTTCACGTACGAGGGAATGGGTCAATTCGCTACACGTGATGTTACCGGTTTTCGGTTATTTTGACGGATGAAATGATAAGAAGTAATCAGTTGGATTCACTTCTTGTTGATTTTCCCGTGTGAGGCTGTTAGTGTGGTTTATACCGGTCTATAGTACCGATTCATACCGGTTTATGTTATTGATTTCATCCACATGAAGAATGAACTTGAATTCTGCCATATAAAAGTAATAGGAACACATTTTATTTTTCTTTTAAAATTTCTTCCAAATAAACAAAGTAAGTCGATATATCAGAAATTTTTATATTAATAGCAATTTCAGTTACGAATTTGAAAGACATTGTCTGATAATTAGAATTCGTTTTCTTATGAAAATGTTCAAGAGTTCATTTTATATCAATCTGTGCCAATATTAAAGAAAAAAAAGACATGTTACTGAATTAAGTTAAGTAACTATAACTAATAAACAAATATCGTAATAAAGGGATAAAGGTGCAAATAATAATACAGGGAAGTGTTGTTTTACTAAAATTAATGCAAATTACTTAAAAGTTGCCGATCAATTATGCAGCAATAGAAATTTCAACATTCAAAATCCAAATCCAAACAATAGAATATTGAAAAATACAAAAGATTGCAGTAAATTTCAAACGAATAAATGAAAAATGATAATATTAAGTAATTTAACTTAAAAAAAGAAGTTAAGTATTTTAATTAAGTAAAATATAACAACAATACAATAAAGAAGAGTGAAGTGATATAAGTTGATTTACACTTCATTTGTGAAAAAAAAAAACAATAAATGATAATTAATATAAATATAAATAATTAGTTAAATTACAGTAATTAAATTACTTGACTTTTATTCAAATAAATGAATTTAACAGTTAATTTTGTTTTTATTTTTTTGGCTGTAAAATAAAAAAAAATGCTTTTAGCTTTTCATCTCTCATATTCACACCCATAAAGCTTCACAAACTGAGCAGAATCAAAACGCATTCTTCAATTCTCACGTCTTTTCTTCATTTTTGTTTGCTACTTTTTTTAGTTTCATTATTGTTTTTTCATTTTCATTTCCAATTACAATAAAATTAAAAGCAAAAAGAGAAAATACTAGCGTGATTTTCCGATCATGATTCATTAATTCTTCTTGCGATGATGCAAACGTTTAACTGACAATTAATTAAACTTGAGTTAGACAATGAAATTCAACTTCACAGTTTGAGGATTAGCTAATACCGAAATATAATCAATGCTAAAATGATAAGCTATGCCTTAACTTTAATTAAGATGATTAGGTAAATCACTGACAAAAAGATTAGAAAAAAAGAAGGAATCATGAAACTTTTTTCTTTTCAATAGACAATGTACAAAAATGCCTTCCATTATTGCTGGGAGCAAATTTTTTGCAAAATCTTCAAAATTCATGATGGAATATCATAACCTACAAAATGAATGCAAAAATTGGCTACGGTAATAAAAATAGGATAAATTAATGCAAGAAAACCTGAATTGTCGTCTATTGCAAGATTCGCAGTTTTTATTAAGATAAAGTGATTAGGTAAAGTGCCACATCAATTAGAAGTTTGTTTATGTTGGTTGAACAGAGAATAATTATAATCTTAGAAAAATGAATTATTTAAAAATGAAACAACAGATCATCGTTTTGTAGTATTGAAGTTCAATCACTCTCTTTAAATCATTTCCAGAAGAGTAACTCTTCTCCACCATTAAGGTTATCAGCTCCGATGATTCCACTTCTTCCAACTTTCTATTTTTCTCCTTCGTTGAAAATCTCTCTTTCATACTTTAGTAACACCAAAATTTTTTATCAATATCTTTAAACCTTTTTTTTTTAAACTGATAAATGCCGGATTCCACTGATTTTTCGCAATCTTTAAAACTTGAAATCCTTGAAGTAATTTGAAATAAATTTGAAGTTTTAAAATCCCTAAACAGATAAAATAAAAAAAAAATCTCTGTCTCATCTAACAGTTTAACTTTTAAGGGAAAAAATCGAATAGACAAGAAGGAAGTGATGAGCTGATATCTGAAATTACTTAATAGTTCATTTACAAGTATAAGTGTTATTCATATAAGAGACAAAGTAGCATATTGATATGTAGTAAATAAAATTATATGATAGCTGATTTGCAGGTTGCTTAAAAGTTTTCCAATCGTTTTTTGTAGCTGATAATGATAATAGGTGTATTAGATAACGTATTAAATACCGCGATAATAGACTTATATACTACCTTGTACCAAAATTATTTTATTAAAGCTAACCTTACTAAAAATTATCGATTTGATATATTTCGTTTATTTAATTAAATATCAATTTTTATTGTTCTTTTATTAATACAATAATAAATTATTCGCTGCAACAATTCTTATTGAATTTATAAAACATTTTAAATGTATTCTATCTAGCGATAATTTTAAATTAAAGTTATAATAATAGTATCGAATAAGTTACTCCAAGTTTCCTAAAAGACCTTTTTTCATCATCAATTTGGGAAACTGGATGATAACCATTCAAGTACTATAGAACTGTATTAACTAAAAGTTCCTGAAATTTCAACTCTACCAATACTGTTTACCAAATTTAATGCAAAATACAACATCATGAACGTCATTTACGTTTCCCATTCTTGTTTATGGTATTGAAAAAGAAATTGAAATTAAAATGATAGTCAAATTAAAATGTTATTCTTAAAAAAAGAAAAAAAGGAACCATTGATCACCCCAATTTTCCTTTTTTCTTTTTCAAAGAACAATGAAATTGCAGAGGTATGAATTGATTCGAGCAAGTTTTTGTGACATAAATTCATTATAAATTGGTTTTTGTTATTTTCAGGTAAAATGAGAAATGGATAAGTATATTTGGAAGAAAACGTTACTTTCATTTACTTATTTATTTTGATTATTTAATTACAGAAATTCTTTGTTATACCTAAAGAAGAGTGCTATCTTTGGAATAATTTATTCCTGATTCTGATTGACTCGTAATTCCTAATTCCGATCAACTTCGTATCTCCTAATTCTGTTTGACTTCGAAATTCCTAATTCTGATTGATTGATTGATTTTTTAATTTCCATCTTTCCATTTCGTTTGCATTTGACAGCATATTTTATTTTATTGCCATTTTCGCATTTAATTTTTTCCAAGATATTTTCACTATTTTCTTTTAATTAACAACCTGCATAATTAAATAATCAAATTAATTTTGTAATATTCAAATCGTATTGTAATTTGTGGTTTCGTATAAATTTTAGAAAAAAAGACGGAAAAAGAAAACATTTCAATTTTTTTCTCGATTGATAAAATAAATCACTTGATGAGGAATTAATGTATGATCGGAGTTAAATTTATCGTATCGCATTATAGTGTATGATATTTAACAAGCGAATGAAATGATAAGACTTGATATTTCTAGTGATAACTGTTGTAAGGAATAGATTTGATAAACATCAAATTAGAAAATTGAATTTTATTCTTCGCAAAGTCACAGAGAAAATGAAAAGTGAGAGTAATCAGCGAAAAGGAAGTAAATATTAATGAATGTTTTTTTTCCCCGTAAAAATATGTGTTTATCAGTGAAAAAAAATGACTGCGAAATCATTGTATACTTATCATTAGGAAAAGTGAGTACTAAATCATTTATCGTATGCTTATCATTAGGAAAAGTAAGTACGAAATCATTTATCGTATGCTTATCATTAGGAAAAGTAAGTACGAAATCATTTATCGTATGCTTATCATTAGGAAAAGTGAGTACGAAATCATTTATCGTATGCTTATCATTAGGAAAAGTAAGTACTAAATCATTTATCGTATGCTTATCATTAGGAAAAGTAAGTACGAAATCATTTATCGTATGCTTATCACTGAAATAAAAATCCTATCAAAAATACTCCTATCTTTGTTTTCGATCCTTGAAGCATTATTTTTTTTTACTGGATTATATTTCTGGAACAAAAGAAAAATGAATTTCTTTTTTCCTTTTGAGAAGAAGTGATTAAGAAAAAGGAATGATCAAAGTAGATGATAGATGTAACTGTTAGAAGTGATATATTGAAAGGATTTGATTAATGTGAGCAAAATTTAAATTTTCTGTTCTTCGAACTTATTGCCTTTTAACTTTTAGGTTTATTCATTCAAAATTTGTTTTACTGTCTGTTCTTCGTTTCACGACTATCAATAACTGTTTACTTAACAATAACAGCGATTTTGTTGATTGTTCTTTGAAATGTGATCATTAATCCTGAAGTATATTTCGGGATACTAAATTGAAATTGGTGTTTTACCTACCTTGCAGGTATCATAAATAAATATGCATTTGTAATGATTCGTGGAATTATATTGGTAATTCAAATAGATAATTACTTTGTTAATCCTTCCATTCCTTTTTTTTCGTATCTTCTTAACCTTTTATTGATTTTTATTTTTTTTGACTTTTAAACTAAATTTCATTTTTTCATAATTTTTTAAATTCATTCAGCTAAATCATATTCATAAGCTTCGGAAAATGGTAATGATTTTCCTTTTTTCAGATAATCTGATATTCTTCAATTTTTTAATGCCATTTTTTTTTCAAACCTTCAACTGATATCTTACAATCTTGTAATCGTGAATTATCACAATTAAATATCGTAAATTTCATGATTTTTCAACGTATTTTATTGAAAACTGTTTTAATTGCTAAAAGACTTTCAGAATTTTGTTCATTCAATAAAAATGAATTAAAATGGTTGCAAAACTATAATGCTATGATTATAACTGCTTCTTTTTCTTCTCTCTGATACGTTGGTTCCGAAATGTGCTTGCTTAATTTCGATTTTTGACAAAATCAAAAGAAAGGCGATCAATTTTACAGCTGGAAAAATTAAATCAAATCAAATCAACAATTGATTTATTTTTCATTTTTATTGATTGATTGAATTGAACTAGATCAATTTTATAGTGTAATTAAATTAAATCAAATCAAATCAATCTTCCAAACTTTGTGTAAACTTATCAGTGATATTTTTATGAATTTTATTTTATTTTTTCAGTCAAAAATAAGCAATTTTTTTTTTTTGAGATTTTCATTTCTGTATCGATGGATTCTTCTCAACAAACATTCGAAGAAAGTGCTGTAATTTCACTGATGAAAGAACAACAAGCTGAACGTTACAAGAAAATTGCCTTTTTTGGTGTTGCTATTAGGTAAGCTTTTCGTGTCTACGGTAAACAACAGTTTTACTTTGTTACCTAAAACCGAATACAAATACGGAATACAGAATATATGCGATAAAATACGGAAGATTAAATTACTGAAAGTATTCGAGATCCAATATTCATCATATATTCTCCATTTGTAATAAAAGTAATTCTTAACTGCTCGGAAAGTTGCAATTTCTGCTGTTTGCAAGAATTGCAAAGAATTCCTACTTCAAATAAATTTTATTTGAAAAAGTTTAAATTTTAGTACAATAGCTACAATATGCAGCGTAATTGTTACACCACTTCTGTATTACTATATTCAAACAATAGAAACAACTTTAACGAACGAAATTGAGTTTTGTCAGCAACGTTCCAGAAATATGTGGAAAGAATATGCATGCATTGAGAAGGTTAACTTTTATCTAAAGTATTAAAAACTTAATACCAAATTTTTGGAAATTTTAATTTTGATAATTAATTAAATAGATGTGTTTCAAGAGAAGAAATAAACAAAGCAATCAATGAACCGGAAGAAATTTTCTAGTATAAAATCATTCACATTATTATTTTTGTCTAATTCATACTTATACTAAAGCAATCGTTAACCCGTAAAAATATCCATATATATATATAGATATATCCGTATAATCAATATAATCCATATAAATCAATAAATATCCATATAATCAAAGTACCATTAAAATTATAAATTTCATATTATAGAAATTCTTTAAATCAAATGATTACTCTTTTTATCATTATCATTTATCATTCATCTTCAAATGATGCAATCATTGCGCAACCATTGACTTCATTGCTTCATTCCTCGTATTTCTGCATAAGCTACCTTATCTCTTACAGAACTTATCACTGATTCTGTCTAATACTTATCTCCACAATCACTTCGAACTTATTTGTTATATTGTTCAGATATCACTCAACGAATGATATACATATATATATATATATTGTTATTGATTAGATTGATAAATCTTACATTGTTCAACGAACGATCTCATTTATTCGAAAAGTAGTCTTTATAGATTTCTTCAAATGAAAAATGTCAGCAATTACATTATTCTAATTTCTTTACTCAATGAATTCTCTATCAATTATCATTCAAAATCGTTTCAAACGATTACTCTAATCCAGTTATCTGTTATCAACATGAAATCATCTAACGATATTATTAATTATCATATTCAATTATATATTTTACGTTTTCCCAGATATTAAACGTAAAAAAGCGACGCTTATGGCGCGATCGACGTCAGGCGAACTACTATTATTATCCGGTAAAGGTAGAACCATCATTCTATCAAGCAGCACCACATGAGGTTTTAAATTCATACTCGAATATTCCAAACGAAAACTGGCCGATGCACCGAAGTTCTGAATGTTGCAGCTGTGGAATCGGTGAAGCTGGACAAGTAGGACTACCTGGGCCACAAGGAGATCCAGGTATTGAAATTAACATTGAGTCAACTGTTAAATCAATACTATTACGAACTCTTTCAGGAAGAGATGGAATTCCGGGTAAAAATGGTCTACCAGGTCCAGATGCAATTGAAGGACTGGATTATCGCTATCAGGAATGGTGTTTCGACTGTCCATTAGCACCAGCTGGTCCTCCTGGTCTACCAGGTCCAAAAGGACCTCCTGGTGAATGTGGTCTACCAGGAGCTAATGGACCAAATGGCGCTGACGGTATTTTACATTAAACTTAGTTCAGGTTATGGATGTTGTTATATTTATAGTAAGTGTTTTATAGGATTGGTTGGACTTCCTGGAAAACCAGGTAGACCTGGAAGACGTGGAAGTCCTGGATTGAGGGGAAAAGCGGGTCAACCGGGAGAGATTCGTAGCGTACCTGGAAGCAAGGGAGTGCGAGGACGACCAGGTTTGCGTGGTCCACCAGGACCTGATGGCCAGAATGGAAATGATGGACAGGATGGGTTGCCAGGTCCGAGGGTTCGTCAGTTTATTGAAATCTACTTGTTAACTTCAATGGAACAGATAAATTAGTAATATAGTTCATAGTCAGATTGTTTTTTCGTTAATTTATTAAATTTCAGGGTTTGCCCGGTGAACAAGGACCACCAGGATTACCGGGACGACCAGGAGAAAATGGTCCTGATGGACCTGATGGAAAACCGGTATTTTATGCTTCATAAACATTTCCATCTGTTTCCATTTTTAAGCTGAAATTCAAATTCTTAGGTCCTAGTAATTTATGCCAACGAAATACTTTTTCAAATTTTGTTCATTAGAATTAAAAAAAGAATTCATAAATTCAGTAGGAGCATCGGCTTAAGAAATTGAATTATTTTTTTGCATACCGGAAATTATTTGATATAATTTAATATCATTGATATGATGATTTCTTGACACTGAAATCATCAGGATGCTATCTATCTTTATTCCGTCACGGTCAGCTCCATTTATTACGTGGAAAATAATGATTACAAGCGTTAATTCGATATTACCAATATATTTTTAGGGTGATGAAAATGGTTGTGATCATTGCCCAGTGCCACGTCTCGAATCCAGTATTGAATAATGACTGTTACACGTTTTTTCATCGTACATTTTCCTCGTAATCCATACGGAAGTAATTGTAGTTTGAGTTTAAGTGTAATTTTGTTTCATAATTTCCATTCATTTGCATTTTTTTTTTACTTTATCCTTGAAATTTTTCGTAATACTTCAAAAAACTTCAAATATTATTAAGATCGTAGAGATATGATTGTGATTATGAATAATCATGAATTATAAAAAATAATTTCTATGTGAATTTCAAATATATATTAATCGATTATGATTGTAAATAATCATGAATAATAAATTTTGATGTAAGCTTCAAATATTATTAAGATTTTACATATGATTATGATCGTGAATAATCATGAATAAGAACAATTTCTATGATATGTTGAAGAATAAACTTTTTTTTTCTGCTTTATCTAATGAGAAATGCATGAGAATGGGATGAATATTAATAAAATGAACCAAATTGGAGATGTAAGAATTATGATAAAAATTCTTTTTTTTCATCATGATGCAATGTTTAGTCAAAGTAATTCATAAGCAAATATCATGAATGAATTAATGATTAAGATCGATTGACTGATAACAGATTTGTCGGATCACTCTTCAGCAATTGGTATGGAAATCCATAATGGAAGCTGATGCTTGTTATCCGGATAGCGACGTTTTAGTGCTGCTTGAATTTGTTCGATAATAAATTTATAATCTATTGGATAAGGTGATGGTGTCATATACATTAATCTGCAATAAATATTTATGATAATATGATAGAAGGATGATAACGTGATATAGAAAGTAATGAATGATTATCGAAGAGGAAAAAATTTTTGAATTTAATTTCCTTAAATGCTAAATGATTAATTAGCATATGAATTTGACATGTGGAATAAATCTATTTATTAGGAAAATTAATTTATTAAAATAATCGAAATAAGATCATTTACCTGTAAAGCGATCGAATTTCTCGAGGTAACCTTTTAAATTCGATATTGCGATAGAATAAACATTTCATATTACATACACGCTTCTCATCAAATACGGAACGCCATGGTAATTTACCGGAGATCATTTCAGCAATCATATAAATTAAGGCAATAATATCGTCAGATGGACCCTACGGTATATTATTTTCCTTTGATTTCCTTTTAAATCACCTTTTTTTTTGATTGATTTTCTCCGTTTTTTTTTTATTTTCATTTCGAAATTAAATTCATTTCATGATTAAAAATATAATATATTAATTCTAATTGAAAAATAATCACCTGTTCACGTCCTCGATGAACTCGTACAGAACTGTATCGAATTGTACCAACAAATGGTACAAATACTCGTGGTTTACAGGGCCATGGTAAAGCTAGGCTTACATCGATAATTAATATGCGTGATTCGATCGAATCGTAAGAGATCGGATTACGAAATGCAAAACTGAAATTTAATACATTTGAAAATGACCTTATCATTTATCTTGATAAGATCAGTGTCATTTTTACCTGTACGGTGATACCTGACGATGGACATAACCAAGTCGATGAAGCGATGCAAGTGCTCGAACACATCCCATCATAATGAGCAATGCTAGGTCCAATGGAACAGTACCGGTAGGTGATAATGATAACAATGAACCTAGCATTGATGCATGATATTCTAAAATAGCACATGGTCGTCCAATCCATTCTGGATCTCGTTCAGCATCTTGATCACCATTTTCACCAAATATCATCTGTATCATTTTTTTAATTAAAAAACTTTTTTCATAAGTTATATCGAAATTTTTTTTTTTTGAATTGATGATATTATTATCATTGTTATCATTATCACTCATTTCTAATTAAAAATCCTTTCATTTCTCATATTTCTGTTTATTTTATCAATCATTTAACAAATTTCACCTTTCTCAAACGTCCGTAGCAAATCAATTTTGGAAAATGCACAGAACGACCTTTGGCCATTTCTAAAATTTTAATCGTTCGATGTATTGCGGTATTTTTCCGGTCATTTGTTCTATCATCTCTTGCAATTAACAAATGCATTACCTGAAATTCCCGGTCATCTGTTTTATCCTGAATAAGATGATGCAATCTATTTAAATAAATATTTCTCTTAGATACATTATCATTAATCATTAACAGTTCAGTGATTAATTAAATCAATGCAAAAAAACAATATTGTAAGTTAGTTTTAGAATAAAATTTTTGCAAAGTTCCAAAAAAAAGATGAGAAATTTTAATTTTAAACTGTTCATTAGCTCTTTCTTGAGCATAATTTTCTCATAGCTTTTTAGTTCTATCATTCGCTGCTTAAAAGAATAAATTCATTCGAAGATTAATTCAAAAATAAAAATAAAAATGAAGAATAACGGTATCAGGTGCTTTATCATCATAAACTTGATGTGTCGTATATTCACGATCAATCGGATCATCTTCCGTGCATGTTATAAAGAATGCATGCTTATCATAATCAATAACACCGCAAATATTTTCAACATTTTCTTCAATTTCACCCCAAAAAACTGTTCCCATATTTTGTCAGTAATTAAAACTGAAAAATAAACATTTTTTTTTTTGGTTGCAAAATGATTGAAATGATTGAAATAATGATAATTATTTAAACTACTAAATTAGTTTATTATTTTGATTTATTATGATTATCATAATTTTTATTGCAAAATTTTGTATAAATTCTTAGAATGATTGAAATTATAATAATCAGCTTATATTTTTCATTGATATTTAAACCATTAAATTAGTTTATTATGATTTTTATTATGATTTATCATGATTATTATGATTTTTGCAAAAAAAAATTACCAAAATATACAAATTTATTGAATTATAAATGAAATGGAAAATAAGTAGAAAAATTGAATATTTCATAACAAATAACAAATAAATGTCAAAGTAATGTCCGATAAAAAAATAATAATAAAATTTCAATATAAAACTCGTCAATTGACATCATTTTGTTTCATGAAGAAATTTCCCATACGTGCATTTTACGCTTAAGTTCAAAAAAATTCAAAAAACATTGATGACGTAGAAAGAAACAGACAAACATACCGCTAAATAAAACTAATTAAATTTCAAATTCTATAAATACACGTATTCATCGTAAATATAGTAAATGGAATTTAACAAATTTTCGCCTTTCGTTCATTTAGTATACTCTATTTATCATTATCTTATTTCATTTTTATTTATCACTATCTTATCTTAATCTTATTTTATCTTATTTAATCTTATCTTATTTTACTCTAAGTTTATTTATCATTACTTTACTTTAATCATATTTTACTCCATTTTTATTTATCATTGTCTTACTTTTTTTTCCTTGCTTTGAACGAAATCATAGATGGATTTAAAAATAACAAATTACAGAATTGTGAACTTTTCTCAATATCAGTATCTCAGCAATTTATCATCAATGATATATCACATCACGTGGAAAATTCTCCAACGATACTATAATTTTATAATTTCTTTATCAGCTTAAATTTAATAATTTCATGAAATAAGCCAACCTGACCAATCAACCAACCTCTTACAACGATAGAGAATATATTAAACTCTATCAGTAGATCGATCAGTTTTTATATCCGAATAAATTCATAATCAAATTTGCATATACTACTTATACATTAAGTATATATCGGAAAAGGAATAATGTATTAAATTTGATTTAAAACAGATAAAAAAAGACACTACCGGTTTTTTGACGTTTTCGCAAGAAACATCCGGAAAGAAGAATTATAACGTGAATTAGTTGAATCATTGGCATTGATCGATTAAACTTATTTGATAATTATTGATTAACTTAAATTCTCACCAAAATTTTATGTTTCAGTAACAATTAACTGTAAATGTTTCTACGAGAAATTTTTAAATAAATTTTCATTGCGATGAATTTTCAAACATTTTAATTAACTCTAATTCACTTCTAACATTTTGAATTCATTGTAGTTTTATTGCATTACTTTTTTTTTTTTACTGAAATTGCAATAATTGCAATTATTTCGCATGTTTGAAAGGAGAAATAAAATGATGAGTATTACTTTAGTATTTTTAGTGCTACTTTTACTTTCATAAAGTATTACTTGAGTAAGTAATCAAGTATTTTAATCAACTTTAATTTACTTCCGACATTTTGAATTCATTGCACTTTTGTTGTATTATTTTCTTTCTTCGTACTCAATTATTTTGCATATTTGAAATTATAAATAAAGTAATGGGTATTACTTTCTACTATTACTTTAGTATTTTCGGTATTACTTTCTACTATTACTTTAGTATTTTCGGTATTACTTCCTTTCGTTTTCTTCACTTATCATCACTATTTCAAATCATTTTTCATTTTTTAAACTTACAATTACTCCTTCATTAATTGGCACGATAAGGGCTTAAACTATTTCCAGAAGAATAACAATAGGAAAATTTTTTTCAATTCAATTCTTATTTTTCACTCTTTTCAATCGTTTCACAATTTTTCAATATTTGATAAAAAATTAAAAGAATAACGAAAAAAGTGGTAAATTTCAACTAACAAAAGCCATTGAATTCATCGATAAAAAACTATAAAAGTATAAAAAAATCATAGAACTATAAAAGTATTAAAATATAAAAGTAAATTCAAATTAATAATTTAAGTAATTGGAAGAAGATATTTAAGTGCAACAAAGTTAAAAAAAAGCTTAAAATATTGATACAAAGTTTTTTTTTCCAAATAAAATGATTTCTTTTCAAATTAAAAGATAGAAAGGTAAAGAAGAGGAAAATTTCATTTTTTATTCATTTTTTTTAAACCAAAAAAAATTTCAAGTCTTTAAAATATTCTCGTCTTCGCTCATTTAAAATCCATTCATTTTAATGTTCAATTACCGATAAGTAATTAAATTTGAATGTGCAATAACTGTTAAATGTGATATTTTAACTCCTTCAATGTTATTTTAATTACTTCTAGGCAAATATGCTATTTAAATTACTTTTAAATATTTGCAAAAATATTATCAAACTTTATAAAATAAGTTTTAAATGTATTCTTTTATCACGGTAATGAGGGGAATTCTCCGATTAAATGGGTAAATTGTGTCGCATAATTGAAGTAATTAGAATTAAAAAACGAATAGTTTATATAAATTTGCTTAATTAACCTTTAAAGGTACACGTACCTTTGGCCTATTTACTATTATTCGTTTGGTAGAAATTAAACTGGTAACTCTTGTTTATTTAAGTATTTAAAATGTGTAACTTTTACAAATTCAAATCTATTTCAAACAGATGAAATTAATCTTACATACTTAAATACTTAAACTCTTCATAGTGTAAGATTTGTACTTACACAAACACAAACACAAACGAAAATGCATTGAAATTTCGAAATTACTAATTTATACCTTATTTGATCACTTATCTAATCTAATATCATTTAGAAGAAAACAAAAATGCTTATTTCAAGTATCGATTATATATGACGCAATTGTGCTAATCTTTAAAAATAATTAAAATCATTTTTAGATTGAAATCAAATCATCCATAAGTCGAGAATGCTAGTAAGTTAGCTTTTCTTTTTTCAATTTGTTATCTTTTATTATCTTAATTTATTCCTTTATTACTTTTTACTGCTATCTCTCATTTACGCTCTTTCATTTTCTTTGCAGAGATAAATTAATTAATTTAATTAATTAATTGCAATTCGAAATTCAAATATTTCTTTAGAGATTGTTTAACAGGAAATAGAAAAGAAATTTATTCAATAATTTCTTTCTTTAAGTAATCTTTTCCCTTTTTTTTTCTCAATAAATAATTAAAAATAAGAGTAGAAATCGTGAATTTGCTATATTTTATTTCAAAAATGATTATATTTAAAATTTATGGTATGAAAATTACCATTGAAAAAAGAAAGAAAGAGAGAGAGAGAGAGAGTAATTAGTCAGTTTTCCATTTCTCTTTCTCTCTCTTCTTCGTGACAGAGAGTGATTAGTTTCTCTCTCTCCATTGTGACAGAGAGTTAGCAAATTCACTTCTCCACTTTTTTTTCCATTTCTCTCTCTCTCTCTCTCATCTGTCTTCTCTTTTTTATCCCTAAAACAAATAATTTTAAATGTGAAGAAATCAAAGAAAAATTTTTCTTTTAAAACTTTTCAGCCATAATATGCTTAAAGATGCTCTCGTCGTCAAATTCTGAAACAATCATTTAAATGTTCAATTTAAATCTTTTCCAAAAAAAAGCTCTGAGTTTGAAAGAGTGCGAGGGAGAGAATAAAAAAGAGATGATTGAATTCATTTGCATATATTTGCTCTCTCATATTTTTGAATTAATAAAAAAAAAACAATGTTGTAAAATTCAATAGATAAAAATGATGATTTACAATAAATGAAATCGGTCATTCAATTAAACTAATTCATTGAATCGTAATAATATCAGTTCACATATCTAAGATATATTATGATTATTCTTGAATAATTTTTGTTACAACGATTATTAATACGATTAACACTTTAACTTCATGCTTATTGTAAATTAATTTTTATAAATTGTTTATAAATAAATACTTATTGTTCAATTAAACTAATTCATTGAATCATAGCAATACAATTTCACGTCCTTAAGATATTATCATTATTCTCAAAATATTTTTTACCACGATTATTAATACGATTAAGAACGTTTTAATTTCATTTATTTTTATGTTTATTATAAATTAATTTCCGTAAATTGTTCACTAACTTGTTTAATTAAACAAATTCATTGAATCTTAATAATACAATTCCAAATCTCTAAAATATTATCATGATTCTCGAAGAGCTTTTCACAACGATTATTTATACGATTAACATTACAACTAAGATTTTAATTTTTTTTTAATTTCATTTACTTTATGCTTATTGTAAATTAACTTTCATTGTTTACTAGTTTGTTTTTATCAGCATTTTTGATTTTTTGCTGCAAGAAACTTTCCAGACATTTCAAGTTTTTTTTTTTCCATCGTTATCGATTATCAATCGTTGTTTTGCTTAACAATGAAGCCGTCTAAATCGAATTCAATTGGCTATTTTTCATAGCAAAAAAAGAAAAAAGAACGAAAAGAAAAACGAATTGCTTTTTTCTTCACTTTTTTTTCTTCCAGTTTTCTTTAAGAAAATTTGGAAAGTTAGGAAACGGAGAGAAAAAAAAAAATTTTTTTTTTTTGAAATGTGCAAAGATAAGGCTACGCCCACCTGTATTACGTATGCAACGTTGTTTTGTTGCCCTGAAGATTTGAAAAATTTTCTTTGCTATATATTTAGCTAATATTTTAGCTGTATTTTTGATGATGAAAGAAATTAGAGAAATGTTGAGAGTGAACGGAAAAACCCAAGTTGAGAAAAGAAAAAAAGAATTTTTTTTTCATTTTTACGCCAATCTTTTAACTAAAACCGTTCGTGTTTGAATAAAAATAGCAAATTGGACCATATGGATTATTGTTTTGTTGCTTTAAGAAGAAGCATACGTTAGTCGTTAAATCAAATTAATAAGCTTTTTTTAATTAGCTATAAGCGATAGTTATTGATTTTTCAATGCTAATTTATTCTTTGATAATTTATGAATGTTATAGGTATAGATGGATAGAGTTAACGTTAGCACAGTTTTCATCAATCATTTTCAACGTTTAGTGAATTTGACGGTTATTTTTTTATTTTTCGAGAAATTTCTCGAAACGATACGGGATTTTCTTTGTTTTCTTATTTATCGTAAAGTATTTTATCAATTGAATAAATCGATTTTAATTATTCCTAATTTGTTTTTTTGCTAGGATTTATCAGTTATCAGTATTGAATGAAATGAAATGCAAATAGGATTTTCGGATTAAAAAATGTCTTATTCCCATTTTGAGAGTAATGAATTTAAATAAATGAATTTAATTATTATTATTATTATTACTATTATTATTATTATTAATTATTGTTATTGTTAATTATTATTATTACCTATCATCATTATCATTATAATTATCATTATTATTATTATTATTATCATTATTTATTATTATTATTATTATCATTATTATTATTATTATTATTAATTATTATTATTAATTATTATTATTACCTATCATCATTATCATTATCATTATTATTATTATTATTTATTATTATTATTACCATTATTATTATTATTATTATCATTAATTATTACTATTATTACTACAAATCACTTTTTAAACCAGTTTGTACAAGAAGTTTAGAATTTAAAAAACTTTTTGGAAAATCCTTCAATTTTGATCAAAGTATCTTTTTGAAATTTTTTCATTGATAATAAATGAATGTTAAATGTGTTATCATATGTATTACCAATGAGAAACAAATTCTGATAATTAATATTATCAAGAAAAAGTATTGCTAAATGAAGAAATGCTTTTTACAGGTCAAGATTTAGCTATGAGTATTTTCCATTAAGCATTCTTAAAAAGGAATTTTGATAGTTATAATAAAAATTTAATAGTAGTAACTGATAAATAACATCGAATTCTTCCTACTGTCTAGTCTTAAAGATTTATCCAGAATCGTCCTGATTAAAAACTTGTATTTTTAGTCTTATCATCTGATTCGTCACATCATGCAGCTATTATTTTTTGTCATCATTGAAATATTAAATAAAGCATAATTTGAAAATGCGTGGTAAATGACGAAGGAATCATTCACTAGGTAATTATTAGATTAGTATGAAATATGAATCATTTTACTTAATAATTTGATAAATAATTTCAAAATGTATAATTATTCAACGAAGAAATTTCAAGTTTTCCCTTTACCTTTCAATTATCGTAATTACGTAGTTGCGGTTTTACTTCTTGTGATAAATTTCATAATTTCAAGAAATTGATTTTCGATTATTTTTATTTTAGAGTAATAAATGATATGTTATTTAGCATTGTGAAAAATGCTTCTTCTAACTTTCTACAGCAATTCAGAAAAAAAAAGTATATTACTTAAAGGTTAGTGTATTGATTACTCCTTAACTTTTAGAAACTTTTTATTATTGATTAAAATTTGAAAGAAAAAAAACTTTATTATTTTTCGAAAAAATTGAAATGAACGCCGAAAGTATGAAATTTCAATTTTTACACAATCATTTTTTTTAATTTGAAGAAAAATTCTCGAGATTTTGATAAATTAATAAATTCCAGTCTGTAAAGTTTCCCTTTTTTTAACGTCTTTCTCTCTCTCTCTCTCTCTCGCTCTCTCTTTCTTCTACCTTCCCTTTCTCTTTGCATGTATAATTTGAAATTTCTTTTTTTTCTATTCAAATGAAAAAAAAAAAACATTCAATAAATTTGAAATGTATGCGGAAATGACAGGAATTCTTTATCTCATCCACAAAAATCATGCGATCATCATTTTATTTCTCTTTCAAATCTTTTTTTCTTCTTGAAAAATTCATTTAAAAATTTTTGAAAAAATGGAAAATGAAGGAAACAAAAAAAAAATAATTAAAAATTATGAAAAAAAAATCAATTGTTATAATCCTACGAAGGATAAAAATTTTTTCAAATATAAATTTAATATTTTGCAAAATTTCAAATGATAATTTCAAAAATACTTTCCCAAAAGTTAATATTTCTTCTTTCTACTCGATGAATATAAAAAACTTTCATCATATCTTAAATTATTTTCAAATTTGAATTTAAAAAATACTCCATCTTACTTTTCCTTTTTTCATTTAAAAAAAAATTAAAGCTAAGATAGAGAAATTTTTCAATTCTATAACTCACTGTAATTTATTCATACTCTTTTGTATACATAGATGGGTCTGTACGTGTGTCTTTACGTGTACTATTACGTGCTTTTTTAAGTATATTTGTGTATTTATATACGCTTTCAATCCGTCCAAAACTCCAAGTTTAATTTAATCAATTTATTTAAATGTTTGTTAAATTAGAAATAATTGAACTATAACAATGATAATGAATTGATAATAAAGTAATAATAAATTTTCATCAATTTTTTCTCTATAATTTTATGATAAATTCAAACTGATAATTTCAAAAATATATATGCGCATTTAACTAATAATTTTTCATTAATTCTCTATTTCTTATTTAAATATAAATTTATTATTATAATATAAATATATATGCGCACTTTCAATTCGTTCATAACTTTTATTCTCTATTGATAACGAAATTTAAATTCTTAAATTCAAATTTAAGAAAAAGGTGTAACCTGTATATAACGATAATAATACTAGCAATAATAGTAGTATTCATAGTAGTAGTCGACTAATCTAAACTAATCTAAATCGGCCTAGCTAATCAAGCTTATATTTTCAAGCAAATAGCAATGTATTCTTCACAGCTAGCAAAGAAGTAATCAAGATTTGATAGAGATAAAATGAATGAGAGTAAGAGTGAAGGATAAAAAAATGAATAGAAATAGAAAATCTTTAATAGAATCATTTTCAGTTTCTCTCTCATTTTTCTACTGAATCTTTTTTCCTTCTCTCTCTCTCTCTCTCTCTCTCTCTCTCTCTCATCTTTTTTTCTTCTCAGTCAAACTTTTCTATTCTTAAAAAAGTTTTTTTTTTCTCAAAAGTAAGAATAAAAAAAAAAGTTATTTGCTAGTATTAGATGATATAAACAATTAAATGAAATGGAATGTTTTAATTTTTCAATTTGAAAATTTTTACACAAATAATCTCAATTCAATTTTAACTTCGATGATAACAGTGATTGATAATTTGATATGATTATCATGAAAAAAAGAAAGAAGTTAAATTTAGTAATATTTCAAGCAAATATCTTACTTATGTGACAGGATTCTTTGAAAGCTATAGGTCTAATTTTAGAAATAGTAGTTTTAAGACTTACTTACTACTCTAAATTGCTTCTTTATTCCTACTCTGCAAAAAATGTTATAATCATAGAAAACAAAATAAGTAAAATTCCTTAGGGATAATTTAGTTGCTGAAAGTAAAATGTAAAAACAAGAGAGAGAGAGAGAGAGACAGAAAAAGGGAAAGATAAAGAGAGTAAAAGTAGAGTAAGAGAGAAAGAGAAAAAGTTTAAAAGTTATAAATTATGAAATTTAAACATTTTTTATTGAATTTTGTTAAATTAATGCAGAAAAAAAAAGAAAAAGCTGCTCATCGATTGTCATTTGAATATTAAAAAAATTGAAAAATTTCTTTCGAATTAGTCAAAAGAAAAGACAAAAAAGTTTTAAACTTAAAAAGGTTTATATTTAAATTTTATACTTAAAGATTGTATAAAAATTATACCTTCGAGGGAAGCAGCAAAGTAGCACAACAAGATCGTTATCATGAATGAGGAATCTTCCACATGATATTTGCTAGTTCAGGAATGATATTTGGTAAATTCTGGATGAATTGATAGGAAGGGATGAAAATAAATCTAAAATTTCCCATCCAATCGATGCTAACAGCTTATTCTCTCTCTCTCTCTCTCTCTTCCATCTTTTCTACTGAATTTTCAATAAAATCAATAATTGTTATGCAATTTTTGCAATTTCATTGTATCGTATACGAGTCATTTTTGCAAATTTCAAAGCTTATATAAATAATCCGGAAAAGGATCAGGTTACAGTATGTCATCTAACCGGATGAAACAATTTTGGAAAAAAATGCTGCGTTATTTTGTTGATTTCTTTCTTTATTACATATGTTTCATTTTTCTTTTATTATTTTTAAAATTTTTTTCAAAAATGTTTTCAGGTTTTCCGATTTTGTAAATATCTAAAAAAAATTTTTTTTGATTATTGTTAACAAAATTGATAATAAATTTTCGGTTAATTTGAATCACTGAATTAATAGTTGAAATTTTTAATTCATTCCTTCTAAAGCATAAATTAACTCATTTATGATTTGAAATGAATTCTTTCGCAGAAGTACGTTTTACCTTTAAAAAAAACCACGAGAGGTATATGGAATAATTTCCTCTCCAATAATTTATTAATCAATAATTTAAATAATTTAAATTTTTTATTAATTATTGATTAATAAATTATTATGATTAACAAATATAAATTTAATTTCTTCATGAAAATTATTTAAATTTAAAATATAAAAACAGAGAAAAATATGCAATGAAGCATATTTGAATTGATAAATAATAAATGGTGCAAAATGATTTGAACTTCGATGACTATTTTTTTCAAACATCAAATTAGAATTTTGAAATTTAAATTCTTATCCTAATGCTTCTGTATGTTAGCTTTACGTAATTACATTTGCTAGCATAGTACATCTAATTTTCTTTTTTTTTTTCAAAAAGAAATTTCGCATTTTGTGCAAGTTTTTCAATTAGCAGACAGTATAAACGTGTTTACATAAACAATAAGATGGGGAATATTGACGTCAGAAAGTTGCGGTAATTTACTTTTAAATGATTAATCTTTCCCTTTTCACTCTTCCACAACTTTTCCATACTTAAACAATTTTCTCAGTAAAAGCTAAAACGATATTGTATAATCAAAATGGAAACAAAAAACTTATCCATTTGCATATTAAAGTTTAAGTATAGTTTAAAGCATTTTAAAGTACTAAAGTTTCTTTTTAAGCATGCTACTTTTTCCCTCTCTTCATCTTTTTTTTTTAATTCGATTTAAAATTAGTTTAATTCCTTAAATTTCATCAGTTAAATTTTCAAATTTTAGATTTATTTATGAATAATTTCAACGATTTAAATTTATTAAATAACAGTAATAGCAATTTGTTCAAATAAATAAATAAATACAAATAGGTACTTGTATTTGTTTATTTCTGTACACAATCGCATTTATTTCTCTAACATATTGTTTTTACACTACCTGTTGATAATTAATTATAAAGCTTAAATGAACTTTTTTTTAATTTGATTTTTCAGACTAATTTAATTCTATTAAATGTTCTCTATAAAATCTTTCTAGCATTTATCGGTTTTAAGCTACAGCATTTTTCAGTTTTAAAATGAAATTTTGTAATTAACTTTCGTTATAATTATCGTTTCATTGCGATATACTCTTATTATTGTATTAATAAACAGAACATGAAAAAAAGTGTTTACCGCTTGATATTAGTTAATTGGTTAAAAGCATTTTAAATACTTGATATTATTTTTATTACCTAATACATCACTTTTTATTGCTTTTATAGTTAATAATACTTCTATTATTTAGGTAATACCATTTTATTACTTAATATCATAAACTATATTTTTATATTTTCGTTAATGAAATTTACGTGTAAAATATTATGAAAATTGAAGAGTAACGAAATATTTGCAAATTTTAAGTTGCAAAAAAAAAATTTTGTTTACTAAATTTCATTGCTACGATTGGAAATATTTTCAGGACAAATTCAATTTTGCTACTTATTATTCATTTAGGTTAATTGTAAATTTTAATTTTACAAATTGAAATAAAACCTATTTTTTTAACTCATTACTCATAATTTATTTTGCTTATTAATTTCAATAATTAAGGTGGAATTATGAAACTGAAAATAAGCAATCTTTGTTTTTATTTTCATCAAATTAAGCATAATTTTTTTTTACTTCTTACTTTTTGCCAAAATATTTTTTTCGAAATCTCAAAAAGAAAATTTGCTAAATTTAGAAAAATCAAAGTCCAGTTTTTCCGAAAAATAAGTTTTTCAAAAAAAAAAATTTTTTTTTGTCATCCCTCGTTTGCTTATTACGATTAAGTGACATCATCATTTGTTGATGTATCTTTCAATGCAAGAACGTAAAATAAGCTATATTAGTAGAATCATGAAAGTCTAGCTTTAAGCTTTAAAGAAGAGGGGAGGAAAAAATGAATGGATAGTGGAAGAGAGGCCTAGCTGAGAAAGTGCCTTAAGAGGCTCATGCATCACCAGGCCTATTTTATCCAACTGAATAATGCAACAAATTTACATATGCTTCATATTTTGCTAATAAACCAGTTTGCAGATAACTGCTAAAATTTAACTTCTAAGCTTACATGTAAGCAAATTAATGATTAATTATTTGATGAATAATTTAAACTAAAGTTCAAATTAATCAATATATTAAGCAGAATACTTTGATAGCCGTTATCATAAATATTGCAGATAATTTAAATTTTGTAAAATTACGGTTTCATGCATATTTCTATATTTGAGCTATTCATATAAGCCAACCGAATACATCACTATCAATATTCGATATAAGTATTTGTAATTACTTATTAAATGATTATAGATAAGATAACTAATATCAGTTTATTACAAAAAGAGGAAATGGAAAAAAGTAGAAGCTTACTTAAAAATTTCATTAAAAATTTTTCCTTCGTTATTTATAATTTAATTAAGTATTAAGTAGCAATCATTCTATTCGGATACCAAGGCTCAAATAAAGCTCAAAAATATATAGCCAAATGGGCTAACTTAATTCCTATTCCAATCTTTTTACAAATTACGCTTGTAAGAATAGAATTAATTTCATTTTATACACTAGGCTATTTTTCCCTATGCTCATAAATCAATGCTTTCAGTTAAAGCTAATAAATAAATTCTCATTTACTTAAAATCAGTCATTCATTCATTTATGCTTAATTTGATGAAACTAAAAACGAAGATTGCTTATTTCCAGCTTCATTACAATTAGCTCAATTACAATTATGATTGCGAAATTCACATTTGCTTTTTTTTGATTTTCTTATTTTTGTTTAAATTTAATTATTTGCCTTTACTTATATGTTTACCTGTCCACCTACATAGTATAAATAGATAGGTCCAATAACTATTTAATATATATAAATTAATTAATCATCATAATTAAGTAATTAATTACTGAGGTATTTACATTAAATCATTTCTTCCGATACCGCCAGCTCTTATGTTTCTTGCGCTAATATTCCAGCTGCTTCATTCATGTATCAACTGTACGTGTTATCTAGCTCGTACGTCTGGAAAGTATTAGATATTTTCAACAAAAGTTACATTTTGAGTTCTGCAAGTACAGGTAAGATTTCACCTAAATCTTTTTTATTTTTTCGAATTTAATTATTTTTATTAAAAAGGCTCTTTTTTCAGCGTTAGTTATTATCTATCACTTAAATTTCATTTTAATTAACTCATTTCATTTTTTTCTTCAGTTCATTGAGTAATTCTTGACTCATTCGTTCATCCATAAATTAAACTGTTAATGAAATTTCAATTAAACTAAAATTTGATTTATAAAGGTATACAATATGCTCATCTTTCACATTAGTTTAAATTATTTTTCAGTGAATTTAATTGTTTATTCTAAGAAAAGCTATAATCGTTGATGTTTTAGAATTATTTTAAGCATGATAACGATAATTTTACAAGTACTACATTCATTTTTCATTTAATGTTTCAATCAATTCAATTAATATTAGTTCGATACTTCGGATAAAATGTAAGAAAAATAAAATTATTTAATAGAAAGATTTCGTTTATGTTAGAAAACAAATTTTTAATTCACATTTTTTGAAGGAAAAATTTATTTAAAGGATCAAGAAAGAAATGAAAAATTTGTTTAAATAAAATACCAGGATTTCAAGCATTGATCATTGATTAGAAAATATCTCAAGCATTGATCGATTGATCAGAAAATATCTCAAGCATTGATTATTGATTAGAAAATTTCATGCACCATTTCCAATTTTAACTACTTCAAATAATTAAAAGGGATAATAAGTATGGATTAATTAGTGTAACTTCCCATTCCAATAGCATACAGTTATTTACGGTTATTCATATATTTACTTTTCTAAATTGTAAATAGGAATTTTGAATTCATTTTTGATTCAAATTTCAGTATGAAATATTAAATTAAAATTAATACTTTAATTCATTCAATTCATTATAACTTCATCCTTATAACTGATATTAAATTGGCTAAGTTCATGACCTTTGACAAAAATTCATTGAAACTACATGTAAATTTAATTGGCAATACATTGATATTTCAATTTTCATCCTTTCCTTTCATAATACTAATCCCTTACACTGCATATATGTAGATGTACACAACACGCATGCACATGCACACGCACACGCACATGCACACGCACATGCATGAATACATGAATGTTGTGACAATTATCATTATTATCGATGTCTCCTCCCTTTCTTGGCCGCAATGAGGTCATTTAGTGAGTTTTATATAGATTCATCGGCGAGATGTAAATGGTTTCCTCTTCTTCCTCCATCTCTCCCTCTCTCTCTCTGTCTTTTTCTCTCTTTCCCTTTCTCTTTCTTCTATTTTCATGATTATTTTTTATAAGTTTCTCAAAAATACCACTATTATCAATGATTAATTTGATGATCTGCAATTCTAGTTGATAATGCGAAATTTAATAATAAAAAATAAATGATTGATATATTATTGAAATTGAAAATACTTTCATTTCTGATTCATCACTAAAATTAAATCTCTTTCTTCCTCTTTCTCTCTCCCTCTCTCTCTTTCTCTCTCTCTCTCTCAGTGTGATACCAGAAATAAGAATAGATTTTATAGTAACGTTTTTCAGTAAATTTTAAAATTTAAATTTATCATACTGAAGCAATTTCATTTATCTTTTGCAAGAATGGACAGAATTTCCATTTTCATCAATTACTTTCTCTCTCTCTCTCTCCCTCTCTCTCTTTCTCTCTCTTTCTTCTTTCTCATTTCCATTTCCTCTGAATGATGAAATTAAAAATTCATAGATATTATCATTTAATGATCCTATCCGCTCTTCCGATTTTAATTTTTCCTATTTTTCTGACAACCTGAAATTCCCCTCTTTATTTCTTTTCTTTCTTTCCAAACTACTGTACTTTTTCAAATTTACTTGAGTAAATTTGAACTTGACTCGAGAACTGTCAGATTTTCTGTCAAAAAAAAGGTTGACCTTTCACATTTTTATTCTTATCATTTTTCTTTTGTTTTGATTGTTAAATGATAAAATTTACTAATATTTTATGTGCAAATTAATAAATGAATAATTTTTATTAATTATCGAAATAGTATTTCATAGAAGCATTGAGACATTCATTATTGAGGTATTTTATTTATTGTTGATTTAAATTTACAATTTTAAATTTCATTTTTTGAAAAGAATTGTGAGAACATCTCATTGCTATTCTTAGCATATATATATATATGTATATACATCTCTTGAGGTTAAAGAGAAGAAGTAATTCGTTTCCTTTTAATTGAATACATTTTTTTTTGCTCTTTTTTTAAGAAAATCTTCATAAAGCTTATAGCTTTTGCTAAATTTAAATTTCATCTAGGATTAATTTAGGATGTGATTAAAATAAAATTAATTGAAAAATCTTCATTTCTCTTTTCCATCAATGCATTTTATTTGGCTAAAATTCTATAACATTCGTTTACTTAAACAATGTACTACACTGATAAAATCATCTCTCTAACGATCATGAAATATCACTGATAAAAAAGCTATCATCAATTTATTTCCTATCAAAAAAATTTTTTTTAACAATATATCATTTATAAATTGAAAAAAAAAATTTAACAGAAGCTTTAACAAATTCTTATTTTTATTAGATTTCATTTCTTTTCATCACTATCCAATTGAAATAATTCTCTACGAGCAGTATATCATTAAGTTCATGATATGAGCAACTTATCACTTCTTATCTATTTAATGAATTAAGCAGTTTTACTTCTATTATACTGATAATATTTATGAAAATTTTACAAGATAGTATAATTATTTTTAGGTAAATTTTAATCAATATTTGATGATACTAATTTGTTCCCTTTTATCTTATCTTTCGAATAATTAATTTTCATTTAGTAATAATACAAAAGAAAAATTTTTTCACAATTTTTTATTGAATAAGAAAACTTTGATTAATATGAATTTTTCACATCTTTCCGTATTAATAAATAAACTTTTTGAAAAAATTGTGTTTAAATGTTTTAGAAGCGAATTGATCAGAGCTTACCAGTTGATATTTAAAATGAAGTACGATCTGATATGAATTTTAATTTGCATTTTAAGACTTCTAATTTAAAGAGTTAAAAAAAAAATGTTGTTTCAATTCCAACTTGTCTAAAATACTTTTTCTCCACGTATTTTTCTTTTCCTCTAGAATCACTTATCAAACAATCGATGATGCATATTTTTTCCTCTAGCATTTTTAAAAGAAACTTCCTTTCGAAATAGATTAAATCACAGTTTAATATGCTGAAACATCGATGTTGTTTAAGAAGGAATTGGAAGAACAAAAGAATTTAATTATAATGATACATGATTATTCGTTAAACTGTTTTTTTTTCTATTTTATGTAATAAAATTAATTTTAACATCTATTAGTTGAATTTAAATTAGAAAATATTTCCAATTATTTGTTGATGACAGTAATAAATGTTGATGAAGAATTATGATTATGCAAATAATTCTCATTACTTTCCATTCAACTTACTTGATGACTCAATTACAACCACAATTTCAACATTTAATCGTTTTGCGTTTTATATACGTTTCCTGCTGTCGTCGTTGCTACGCCTCCTATTTACGTCTCCTCCTGTTACGTCGATATTTTTTTTTCTTCAATCGCTTGAAAGTTATCAATTTTGCCAAATTTAAATTAATAGATAAATTTATCTTTGCTTAATTATATTTGGTATTTTTATTTTACATCAGCTGAAGGTTCTTTATCTGTATTGAAAATATGTATAATATATCACATATGTCTATTAAATTCGTTTTTATCACTTACTGTTATGTAATATTGATATTAGTATTTTATTATTATTATTATTATTATTATTATTATAATTACTGTTTCTTTGCAACACTTTAAACAATTAAGCAAAGCATAGAAATGACAGTTAACAAATAATGTGAAGTAAATTAATTAATTATAAACTCTAGCAATTTTAAATTTGCTTAATTATTTTTTCATCATACAAAGGCAGTATAATCTTCAAAATTAAATAGTGAATTTCATTAAAATTATTCAGCTATTATTTTCCACTTTTTAATTCGCAGTGATTTTTAAATTATCTATTCTTTCAATTATTTTTAAATCTTTCAAATTTTTTAATAATTTTCTTCTAAATCTTTCGATTAAAAGAGCTATGCTATATATCATCATTTAGAATTTAGCACTATAACCATTCTGAAAAATTAAAAGAAAAAAATCGAATGTATCTGTTTACTTTGTTCTTATATTAATATTGTCGCTATTTCGGAAACTTCTTATCGTTATCATTATTATCATTCTTTTTTTGTTAAATGTTATTAGCATTATTCCTTATTTCCTTTCCGCTTATCATAATCTCTTCCACTTCCTATTCATTGGAAGGTTCGATTCGAGAGTGAAGTAATTTCGAGATTGAGGAAATAGAATTTCAAAAATCTCTGAAATTATGCATTCGTTTATTTTGCTAATGCAAAATTATTAGTTATATATAGATTATAAGCTTTTCTTATATTATTCACGTAAATTATAGCTTATAAAATATTGAAGCACATCTTTTTCATTTCAACAGCTAATGTTAAGAATTCCTATTTGATGAAGAAATAATAATTATAATTATAATAAGTGGATGATGATAATACTAAGTAATGTGAAATGCTAATGATTATAATGATTTTCTCTTAGCTATTACTATCACTTCTATCATTGTTGTTAATTCTTACTAATAATTATCATTACATTTCTAATCTAACAATTATTCTAATTAGAACCATTCTATACATGCTATCTTCAGCTATAATCAGTATTAGCTATCAGGAAGAAATTGAAGTGATGAAACATCATGGCTGAATGAAGCTTTTACGGTAATCATTAGAAGCTTCAATTGCTATGTTATGCTTCAAGCATTCAGAATAAAAAAATTTAAGCACTATATATTATTTGATGTCAGCAAAATACATTTTCTACTTTTTTTTTCTCTCCTTTACTCTCTCTCTCTGTGTGTGTGTGTGTGTGTGCGTGTGTGTGTGTGTTTGTGTGTGTGTGTGTGATGCTCAATTAGAATAAGTCATTTTTTCGATCATCTAAAAGCAAACAGAAATATTCACCGCGTGTGTGGAAAAAGACCAAAAGTAAATAAATTATTGGATGGTCAGCGGATAAATCTGAACGGGCTACGTCGTTATCTGCTCATCTCCATACATTCTTGGAGGAATGATGAGAATTCATGAAACGAACAGTGAGTAAAAACGGATATTGAAGTGAAATGAAACGAAGAGAGGAAGATGAACAGGAGATAAAGGAATAATAACCGTCCTTGTGCATTAAGCACCTAAATGATTATTATCTGCCCATACGATTCCTTTATTATTGTAATGAAGCTATTTTTAAATAACTATTTCATTCACTTATGCAGCGAAAGAGGAAAGAGAATAAAGTATCGGAGATTTTTTTAACCAAATTTCGACCAAATATTCCTTCCGACACGCCTTCATCCACTTATTAGGTTCCGTCAATGATGATAAGGATGAGATAGAAGAGAAATATTCCGAAGTGGAATAAGAAATGGATGAAGCCGGCAAATGTTTTAGAGCGTACATTTGCTAACCACTGTGATTTACAGATCCATTCCACAGATTTCAATCTTCTCCTTAAAGAAAAATCGTAAGAAATTTCTCAGCCACTTTACTCTTCTGCCCTACAAAATATTGAAGCGCATATTCTAAACCATAAATAATTTCGTTCATTAACACAAGTTGCACCAAATACTGATGTGATGTGTATGCATAAATATTACTGACAAAATATTGATCAAATGAATGATTTAAATAGATAGAAAGATGAATGAATGAAAGTGCCATCGAGTTGTTGCGCAAATAATAAAGCTTATCGTTTCCGTCAAACCTTATGAGAAATAAAAGATTGATTGGGAAAGGAATGTTGAAGAGAGGACATTGTCGACCGCTTTCTATCTCTCTCTACTCTTCGTGTACACGATAAAAGAGCAATCATAAAGAATCCAAATTCACCCAACTTCTGATGATAACTGTTTCCGGCAGTAGACCTCAGACCTCTTCTTTAATTGAAAAATACTTGACTTTATTGTGAATTATCATTTAGAAGGAAGAGATAACTCGAGAAAGTAGCTGCTTGTTCTTCCTTTATCCTCTAAGAAATACCTGAGTGTTTTATTTTTAATAGTCCCTAACCTTATATTTAATGTTACACAATAAGATATCAATGCTAATTTATCCAAGCTAGTATCTTCTCGGTATAAGAGCATATACTGTCCCTAGAGGAAATGATAAGGATCAGGAAGTATTGAATGGTGAGAAAATAATTCTGATATTCGTCCAGAGTTATTCAGCAATGAATTATGAAACTTTTCGAGATAGTAAGATGAGGAAGACAAAATCAGGCCCGCTAACTTACAGAAACAAGTCACACATTAATTCACCTGCACATAGATCCCAATAAACATCACCTGAATAACAGCTATCCCTAGCCTCATCTACAGAACCACTCCTGGAGACGGGACGACCGCTGATAAACTGAAATCAATGACCACTGAGTTAAGCTAAACTGTACACGCAGGAAGAAGAGGGAGAGAGAAATGAACGGAACAGATGGATCCTTCCTCACCCAGACAGAAGCAAATACAGTGGTGGAAATGATGCTGTACAGTGCACACACACACACACACACACACACACACACAC
>JABVXU010000437.1:0-45863 GCA_013365365.1 Cruorifilaria tuberocauda
CTTACATATCATTATCACTGCAAAAATTTCTACCATACTTTTTACGTCATTCATAGCAATCATTAAATTAATTAACATTTGACCTGACATTTTAGCTCACTCTATTTGCACATGATGATCCTCCTATGCATTGCGTCATTTCATCATAGCTTTAAAGGGGAACAAGCATCCTAATATTTGCATAACGATTAACATATTCCGGTTATTTCCGGCTAGCATATCAATTTTGTTGTTTCTTTCTAAGAATGCATTTAAATAAACACAAAAATTTTATTTATTTTCTGAAAAAAAAAACCTGAAATCGAAAATTTGTGTAAAAATTGGTAAAGTTGCACAGATGTAAAATAGTACTATGAATATGAGTAGATTACTTAATAAAGCTCTATTCAATATAGCCAGTCTATTTCAATAAAATTTAAAAATGATTTTTTGGCACTTTCAAGTAATTACAGATAATTTTGGCCAAGTATTCTGTTTACAATTGTATCCAATTAATTATTTCTATCATAATAATAATAATTATTATCCTTAGAAAAGTGAAAAAGAAAAAGATGAAATTGAAAGCTATTTACTTTTAATATTTAATGAATTCATTTCTATTTTAGACAATTTATCAAAATTATAATTTATCACGAAAATTTCTTGCACTCATATCAATAATCTTAATATTTGTTAAAAATAATAGATATCAATGTATAATATTTTCAAACAATTTGAAGCAAAAAAAAAAAAAAAACAAACAATCAAACTAATCAATACTTTCAAGTATTTAAAATATTTTGAATTGGTGGGGAAAAAAAAAAAACTAACAAATTATTGATAAAAGTTATGACTTTATTACTTGAATAATTAAATGAAGGAAATGAGACGTTGTGGGAATTATTGATGCGGAAATTGAATATAGACAATAACCTGGATAAGAAGAGAAGTATCAAGTATAAACCGATACACACCACCTGCTGTTAAATTTGCCACATCAGTGAACTCATCATCAATTTACAGTTGACAGTTTACATGGACATTCGTCATTCCGCTCCTTATCTGATATCCTCTTATCTGATACTTGTTGTGATACGATATGTTACGCAACTATCCTTAATCTATGATAATACTAGAATACTGGATAAAAAAATATATTCAAAAAAAAAAAAAAGTGATCAGTAATTTAATACGTAATTGTATTCAACAAATATCCATCGTGTAATATATATGATATATAAATTATTTATACGTCAAACGTCAAAAAGTTATTTATATGTCAAACGTCGCTACGTCAAAAACGTGTGGATTTTTTCTCACTTTTTTGCATCTCCAACTTATAGCTTTGAAAATTATACTTAATTAATTTTATTTTTTTTATTACAATTTTAAAATATTAATTAATTAAATTGCCTCTACAAAATGTAATGATTTGAAGAGATTTAGGATTTCAAAAAATTTTTCCAACATTTTACGTGTAAATAAAAATATGATACCTATAGTATTTTAAATGGATAAAAATGAAAATATGTCATCTTAAATTTTCTACGTAAATGAGATAGTTAAGTTTAGATAAACAAATATGAGAATATCATGGAAATTAAAATACGATATATCAAAGTTAACATTTATTATATAGATGAAAATAATTCTAGATTTAATACTGGATTACAAAAAGCTCTTGAAATTGTTGTCTTCGGATGAAATAAAACAAGAGAAACATTAACATATCTTGACATTTTGATATGAAGTAATCCTCGGAATGTAATGAAATGGAAAAGTTATCATGCAATAATATTATTATTCATTATATAGTATGTTTTATGTTTTGTTGGAAACGCTAACAAGACTTCCATTTCTTTCGAAACAAAAAATTTCATAGCAAAGGCTGAGCACGAAGATGTCTAAAAAGCATTCCTATAATATTCATTCATCTTTCATTGGCTTAATAAATAATTAATCATTCAATCATCTTTTAGAAATCATTTGCTGATCAGCGATACGCAATTTTGAAAAGGTTTTGACACGCACATCGCTGTACGATTGATAAGCTAATGTTGAAAGCCTAGTCATACATATATATATATGGCCAATTTTCATTACCATCATCAATTCACTTTGCCTGTTTATATGTGAAAATATATAAATTTGCTATAGCTTATAATAAATTGATTTTTAATGGATATATGTTTGTGTATATTAGCAATATTTTTCAATGCATAAGGCATTAAAATGCACAACGAAAAAAAAAAGCAAGAAAAAGTAATGTATCATTTTTCATAAACTACAAATTATCATGAAAAAATTTTAACAAAGAGCATAATTTAATTGCAGTTCTTGTTAACTTGAGAAGTGCATTCTTTCGGATTTATCATTCCGGATATACCTGTGTTTAGCAATACATTCCGGATATGCCTGTCTTTAGCAATACATTCCGGATATACCTGTAAATTATTACATTTCATCTTTTTTCATACAACACTACACTTGGCCATATTTTCTTGAAAATCTCTCGACAATCAATAATGGATATAAACAAACAATACGTTTCCCATTTGAATAAATTATCAAAAACTTCTTTTGGGTGTATCATTCCGGATATGCCTGTGTTTAGCAATACATTCCGGATATACCTGTGTTTAGCAATACATTTCGGATATGCCTGTAAATTATTACTTTGGCAATATTTTCTTGAAAATCTCTCGACAGTCAATAATGGATATAAACAAACAATACGTTCCCCATTTGAATAAATTATCAAAAACTTCTTTCGGATGTATCATTCCGGATATATCTGTGTTTAGCACTAATTCCGGATATACCTATGTTTAGCAATACATTACCATAAAATAATATTGACATAATTTCTGTATAATGAAAAATAAAATTTTCACTTATTTAAACCGAATAAATTATTCGTTATGACAATTTGATTTAACAAAACATGCATCTAAAAATTTTATTTAAGAATTATTTATTACATATAAATTGTAGACTTCCTCAGCAAATAACCATAATTGTTAGCAAATCTTAATGGTTATAAATATGCTATTGATTGGTAACTCATCCGAGAAAATTGAAGAAAAAAAGGAAATTTGCTCAACGCTAAAAATTATTTGAAAATTTTAAGAAAAAAAAATGAAAGAACATAGAAGAAAAGCTATTAAAGATGGATAAAAAATTCAAATTTCCATCAACTTAAATTTAATTCATTTGGAACTTCAAGTAAGAAACAGGGATTTATTTTAAATTTAGAACTTAAATCAAAGACTTAAAAAGTAGAAGAAAGTCAAGAAATATGAAAAAATGGAAGTGTTGCGATAGAACTTAACATCGAAATTTAATTTCTACACCTGCAAAGTGTATAATGAAGACTTATCCGGATGGCGTATTTTGGACGCTTCTTTCCGGATTAAGCCCCAGATCTCTTACATATTTTGTTTCAATAAAAGCACTGTTCATTGAGCTATCTCATATTATGATATAAATATTTTCCGGAACGATTTAGGAAACTATTTCAAATCAAAAATTAATGTTTATTTTCACAGACGAAAATTTGTCCGGATAGCGTATTATCCTTATCCAATACAATGGAAACTTCTTTCCGGATTCGATCTCATATCTCTTGCATATTTTGTAGCATTTAGCGGATATGCAACTAGTCAATGTTAATCTTGATTTTTTTAGCATTCTCGATTCCGGAGTTCGAATTGTTTCTCTTTTTCTTTTCCGGATAGCATCTTATCCTCTACAACGGAAACTTCTTTCCGGATTAGATCTCATATCTCTTACATATTTTGTGGCATTCAGCAGATATGCAACTAGTCAATTTTAATCTTGATTTTTTTAGCATTCTCGATTCCGGAGTTCGAATTGTTTCTCTTTTTCTTTTTCGTTGTTGAAGAATTTTTAGAAATTCTCGATTATTATCTATTTTCTTATATAACTACTGTTTAATAGAGTCATTCACTCCTTGACAAACATGTAGTTAATTGATCGAGATAAAAATTAGTTACTTTCTCAAGAAATCAGTAGTATAAGTTTCTATTTCATTTCAGATGCGATCAGATACTGTTGAACGAGGCCGTTTCCACTTCAGAGATGATCCAAAAATGATAGCTTTGCGAGAAAAGATTTTGAATAAAGTAATTGATATAAGCTGCTACTGAAAAGTTCTTTTCGTTTTTCTATATCATTTCTGTACCAACCTCATGACTTAAGGAACAGATTATTTTGGGCAGTTAAACTGAACTTTTCAGGAAAACGTTTCTTTCTTCCTGAATTCGATGGACGTATTCTGTCTTACTCATAGCGTCTTACTCATTTTTAGTATAACTATCCTTTCAGATCTGTTATCGCGAAACTAATTTCTAGATTGAATTCTAGATTATTGCATATTCTTATTTTTTGGTTGATAAACATAAAAGACTGAGAATCAATTAATTTTTATTGTGCTTTTAGGACGATAATTTAGCATCGGTAGATGAATCTAGCGCGAGCAATACAAACCTCCAAATCCAACATAATCATCCAAATAGGAATGCCAGATTTGGAAGATACTATCAACTTCTCAGAATGAATGGATATCGAGGATTGGGGCTTGGTACAAATTTTAGGTACGGTACGGTTACTTCATTTCGCATGTTCTTTGGGAAATTTTCAAATGACATGAAATTTTTTATAGCATACACAATGTCTATTTTCTACCTCTTTAGCGGTCTCACTGATTTTTAATATGAATTTTCTACATAATAGCTAAAATCTTATCGTTTTGAAGCCATCGCTTTCACAAACTGATTTTCAATAATTAATTTCCAATAATTTTCAATGAAATTAATTTTCAGTAAAGCTCTTCTTTTAGATGTGCCAGCGGGCGGTTACCCTTTAGAAGAGTCATGCCGGTACTTGCTAATAATGTACGTTTGTCAATGAATCTTTTCATATATCTTCTGCATTTTATATTTTAACATTTCAAGAAGAAACAATTGACAGGAAATTTTTTTCAACAGGTGGAAGAATAATGTCCTTTTTGAAAACAATAAATTTAACTAATCATTTCTTTATAGGAGTGAGATAAGTGAGCCCATTAATCTCGAAACATCTTTCATGTGATTAATCACTAGCTTTTATGTTTCATTCATGGCAGTGAATTTCGATGCTATGAAATAAATTGTAGGACAAATTGATTTTCATTGTATTTTTTAGGTGGACTTCGATGGAAACGAGGCATTGCGGCAATTAGAAGCAAGGCAAACCCTCATTCTTCGTTTTTTTTCCTTCCTTCGCTTTCTGCTAAATTTCATACCCGAAATTAATGTTTTTTTTTTATTATTTCTTATTTCTATTAACTGTATTTGAGACGGTCGTCGATATTAGTTCAGATTTTCAAGCCGTCAATTTTGCAATATACGTTTGCAGTCTTTTAGATGTTGGTTAGCAGATCGCTCTTTCCATTTTCGTCGACCAATTCACGTATAATCCTTTTGGCTTTTCCAGAATAGAAGATTTTTCTACTTTATTCTTGTGTGCTTGAAGATTATTAATTTACAGACAAGTTCTTGTAACAAATCGATTGTTACTTCATAGAGAAAGAATTAAGCGTAGCAATGAATTACTTCAAAATAGACAAGCTAGTAATGGTGGGTGTGAAGTTACTAAGAAGAGAGAAGGATGGAAAGCAGATGAATCACTGAAAAATTTGGACGACAAGATAATTAATATAATTGAAGCAGAAGTTCGTTGTTTTGTATTTTTAGTAGGCTAGAATTTTATATTTAAATGCATGAACAGTTCATTACTTTCGTATTTCACTGCACTGCTTTCTCTATATTTGTAAATATGAAAACGGCACATGATTGATGTCTTGAATACATTTATCTAACATGCGACATTTCTTAATGGTAATAGATGCTCGTTCCAGAATAGAAAATGTTGTATATTTAGAAATATTCAAATTCTTAGATTTTAATATTTTTTGAAAATTCTTCGGACTCTCTTTTCCTGACAAACAGTGGGAAATTGATTCAGAATTTCCCGAAGTTTCTCTGATATTCAGATTATGTCAACACGAAAGGACGTTCAGTGGGCGGACGTATCTGGTTTGGAACCAGCAAAAAAGGCGCTCAAAGAAATTATTGTTCTTCCATTTCTCAGACCGTATGTATTTAAATTATTCTATACGGCTGATATTATATATACTGCTTTACTCATAACTTTACATTTTCTATATATTTCTTTCGGTAACTGGGATGTTTACGCTAAATTATGTCAGGGATTTAATTTTTCAACATGTAATTGCATTAAGTTGATAATACTGTAGAAATATTTCGAAAATGTTGACATATCAAAATTGGTGTTATGAAAAGCTAAACTGAAATCTGTCTATTCACTTCTTTTTCCGAAAGAAATTACAATTTATATCACTAATATTTCTCATTCTTATCGGTTATTTAATGTGTTTTGTTTATGCTGTTTTTCTCATCAGTATCGTTTTAGTGATATTTTCAAAGGCATACGTGCGCCACCTAAAGGCGTATTACTTTTTGGACCACCTGGTAATGGTAAAACTATGATTGGTAAGTATACATTTATGTCTTAAAAATTAAGGTGAAATATTTTCCATAAATTCTTATAAATAGTACATATTTTTGCAGGACGGTGTGTTGCATCACAGTGTAAAGCAACATTTTTCAATATAGCTGCATCTTCCATTACATCAAAATGGGTTGGTGAAGGTGAAAAACTCGTCCGGGCTCTTTTTGCAATAGCACGAGTTTTGCAGCCTTCCGTAGTTTTCATTGATGAGGTAAGTGGATTTAGTTTAACTTTGTAAAAATTTAAAATTTATTGAAACCATAATTCATTTGCCTTGTTTCGATGAAGATAATTTATTTTATGTAACTAAATACATTCGTCCTATTTTCCTTCTGATATTGTGCATATGAGCTGCTAAAGTCTTTTGGCCTATCCAAATAAATGCGACGTCGGGCAGAATGTTGTTAAAAGAGTGAAACATTAATTAAATCTGTTATTATTTCATAGCGTTTAAGTTTATCCAACTATAATTTAGGTCGATTCCTTGCTTATAAGTCGAAGTGAGAATGAGCATGAGTCGTCAAGACGAATAAAGACTGAATTTCTCATCCAGTTGGATGGTGTTGCAACCACCACCGATGAAAGAATTCTTATTTTAGGGGCTACAAATAGGTATGACCTTCTCTTGTTGTATTCCTTTTATATTGACTTCATATTCCCCTTGTTCGCTGTTGCGGAAGTATTTGAAATGAGTGACAAATATAAACCACTGTGAATTACAGTTTTTTTTAAGGCCTCAGGAATTGGATTCAGCTGTTAAACGCCGTTTTGCGAAACGATTGTATATTGGTTTACCATGTCATGCTGCAAGAGCACACATGATTAAATTACTTCTCAATGATCAGAAACACAATCTTTCTGATGAAGATATACAATGCGTAGCAGAATTGACGAATGGTGAGGTCACATAAAATTTATCATAATATCTGATACACTCATTGAATGCTGTTCGAGGAACAGATGTTTCATATCGTCAATATATTAAAAGAGTTCTTTTCTTGATAGGTGCTAAGATATTATTCTCTTTCTATTGCTTTTTTTTAGAAATAGATCAAACAAGTTGCCGTTGTTACTACTTCAGAAATAAAGGATTTAATTCATTTACTGCAAGTGGAATAAATTTCATCGTCATGATATTGTAGGTTATTCGGGTGCGGATATGAAACAACTGTGCACGGAAGCTGCGATGGTTCCAGTTCGTAATATTATGGAATCATCTACACTTGATATTGCTTCAGTAAATGCTGACGATGTTAGCTTTTAGAGATTTTCTCAGTAGCATCAAATTTGAAAGTTATTGACTGAAATTTTATAAGTATTGATATTCGTGGTCCGAAAATTATTGATTCCTTCTAATAATGTGTATTAGTAACTTATTAAGTTCGATTTCTACTCTCATTTGTTAGTCATTCTATTGTTTTATAAGCATTCATAATTGTCGAGCAAAAAAAGAATTAATTCAGATCCGACCAATCTCTCTACCCGATTTCGAAACAGCGATGCGTTTCGTTCGTCCAACCATTGTTGAAAAAGATCTCGAAGAGTATCGGGCATGGAACAAGCAGTATGGGTCTTTTGTTATGGATGACCAATAGTGATTTAAATGACATTTTATAATTCCATCATTTTTGAGGTGTTGTTTTTTGTGAGGGAAATTTTTTCCAGTGAATTTTTATGTAATGTTGGTTTCATTGTTCGTTGTTATGTTTTTGGAAGCAATATATGATCTGTTCTTATTCCGCTGTTATCGTATATGCACAGCATGTTTAATGCTGTGTTTATATCGAACAGTTGTAAAAACTTTGTTCAATAAATTTTCTTGGCGTTCAATTTTGAACAGAAGTTCTAATTCGTCACACAACAAATCTAAATAATTAATTATTTTTCAAGTTCATATTTCTAACGTTGAACTGTTATAGTCCAAATAGCTATTCTTTGGCACTCCATTGTCGTGATATTTTGCTTTGATGTCGAATATTGCACATAAAATTACAAAAGTGCGAACGAAGCATTGAGTGGGTTTATCATGTTCCGTAGTTTTATATTAGGAATTAGATGGATTTAATTTGAGACTTTAGAAATAAGGTTGCACCAGATCAATTTTTAAATTTCATTAATTTTTGCATTTGAAGTTTACATTTGAAGGTCAACATTATTTGTCGTCAGAATCATCATGGAGGAAAGCGAATTAGAAGGATATCGATTGCAGGTTTGTGAAAACTTTTTTAGATTGATTTTTTTGAACAGAGCATGGAATTTTCATCAATTATGATGCTTGTCTCATTTCATCATTCTAACGGAAGGTAAAAATGGATGAATGAACATTCATTCAGATGATTGGAAGTAGATATGCTACTAATATTCATTATGTAAGTGTTATGTAAATAGAGAAATACTATTTGATCATCCTGAGACTGCAGGTGTCCTCGAAACTTTGAGCAAAGGTTACTTGAAATGCTAGGAAGCGACTTCGACGCAAAATTTTTTCTTTTTAGCTGAAGGAAATTGATGCAGAACTTGAAACATGTACAGATCTTCAAAAACGAAATACTCTGATGGATTCGCATTCTGATTTAGTGGAACTTATTAAACTTTTGACGGGTAAAGGGATTTTAATTTTGATATATATGAGAAATTTCCTAATTTTATGTATTATGTGTAGCAAGTTCAAAATGACAAATTTCTTGCACTTAGTGCATAATGCATGTAATTCATCTTGTCAAAAATATTTGTCTTAAGTTTATTGGTATTAAGTTTTGGTTTTCAAAGCCATATATTTTTCAGTACTTTATGTTCTTTAAGACTTTGAGAAATCTCTTCATCTCCTTGCACTGTTGATCTTATTACAGAAAATGAAACAACCTCAGTAACTGAACAGGATTTGAATGAAACTTGCAGTAGCGCTGACGTACAAGATTCTAGTCATTTAATTGGTATGCATTGCTTTGCACCATACAGTCGAACTGTTGATCGAGCAGTGCATTTCCATGATGCTGTGATTTTAGATTTTGTTGAAAATTCAAATGAGGAAGAGGGCGACCTCAAGGTTTGTTCTGCTAAACTTTTTTGTGAATTTAAAATCAGATAGTTTGAACTTTCTTGTTGTGTTCTTAATTTCTTCTTAATGACCTAAAAATGATAGAATCGGTAAGCTTTATATTCGATAAAATGAAGGATAAAATTTTTTAAATAGCAAGCACTGCATGTGATCGAATCCCTTATTATTTAACTCTTTTAGGTCAAAGTATTATATGGTCATCCTCTTGAAGCTGCAATGAAACCTTGTGAGTATTTTCTTAATGATCGCTGTAATTATGGAAATGAATGTCGTTTTTCGCATGGTGAAGAAGTTTCATTTTCAGCTCTTCAAGAATATCAACAACCTGATATTTCGTAGGTTTTTTAAACTATGTTTCGTATATACCATGTCATTATCCATCATAGCTGAATAGTTTTGATAAATTGAATTGAATGAAGATTCAATTTTTAAAATTTTCTTACATTCTTTTTCGACAATAAAGATGTTTAGTTTTATCTAGGATGATAAAAGAAAACTCTCTTGTACTCGTATTGGGTGAAAATAAGTTATGGAGCAGTGGTCGAATCACTGCTGTAGATGGTGAGAAATTAGCCGTTCGATTACTACTTACTGGAAAAGAAATTGCAGTGGATCAAAATAAAATCTATCCAATCCCGCAACTAGCTAATGATGCCGAAGGTTTCTTTTAAACTCATATTTTTATATATTTGCAAGTGTCTCTTAAATTTTTACCTAAAATAAGAAAAATTTATCTTAACGGATTATAGAACATAATTTTCTCACTAATTAACTCTAAATTTAAAGATAAATTGTTTCATTGGAACCATAATTGTAATAGATCTTGTTATTCGATTTGAGCTTTATATAGTAGAAACTATTGTTTTAGATGAGGTTGCTACGGAAGATTTAGCAACAACTTCATGGAAAGAATATAAACAAGAAAGGTGTGGAAATGTTACCGTTGGTGATATCGGTGACTGGGAAAAGCATACACGTGGTATTGGAATGAAGCTGTTGCTGAAGATGGGTTATCGAGCTGGTGAGGGGCTCGGCAGAAAATCTGATGGCATTGTACATGCCATACAACCAGTAATTTTCCCCAAAAGTATCTAAATTTATAAATTATCTAAATTTTATAATATAATGTATCTAAATTTTTGATTTTTCCTGGCTTTTATTTTTGGAAAGCACGTGGATCATTGATTTCGTCCAGTTCCTAAATAATAAATTATTTCGTTATTTGCAGTTCAGAGTCATTTATTTATTTTAAACTAATTAATCTTCACTAATTAATCTTCTATGTTGTTTTTATTTCATTTAAAAAGGAATTTATTTGTTATTTTTAAGATAAATCATTGGATGTATGTATGGAAGCGAAGAACAAAAGAGTGGTAGACGGAATGAAATCTCGTCAAAAGCAAGTGAAACAGACGATCGCAAAACAACTGAGAAACGCTGAGCAACCAGTTGATATGTTTGAATTATTGAACGTTAAATTAAATAAAGCTGTGGAAAAGCAAAAAGATGAAGTGAGGGAGATAGAAAGATTAGAGGTAAGAAGATTTTATATCAAATAACCATAAACTCGTAAATTGGCTGATTCCTTATTCGGGATTGATTTTTGAAATTTTTGTGGAACCATAATTTTTAGAAAATGGTTGCTTTATTGTTGATAGATAGTTATTGGCTAAATCATATTGATGTTGGCAGTGCTTTGTGATTCAGGAATAAGAAAAATTAATCTTAGATTCAAAATTAATATTCATGCTTAAAGCTATCAATGTGAATTTTTGCTATGTTTCTAATGCATTTTGCCTACTCCATCTTTCTTGGCATATTAATGGAGTAAAACAAAATAATACAGTAGGCCTATATCCAGATTGCTTGAAAAATTATTTTTCAGAATTGTTCCTCTGCAACTCTAGGTATTCAAGCATTAGATTTGGATAAGAAGTTGAAGGAGTTGAAAGACAAAGAACGTAAACTACGTGAAGGTGTTACACGTAATCAACGTGATGCTGCTACAGCTAACAAATTGAAGAAAAATTTATCAAAGTGTCGCGATGAAATACAAGAACTACTGAGTCAACAACAGCGGCTCAACGACTTGATGTATACTAGAAGAAAGAAGAAAGACATCTTTTAAGAATAATTAAGCATTAATTCTTTTTTGTAACTAATCCTATAGATATAACAATATAAAATATGATAATACTCGTTTCTTTTGCAATTTCTTCAAGTTTAGTCAGATTGTCTAATTTTGCCATAAATAAGTTGTGAAATATATAATTGTCCATAATAAATCAATAATTTTAAAAGAAGCATTATTAATTGTAGCTATTTATACTAAAGGATACAAATGATTAATGGAAAAACGATCTTTTCCATATTATTAAGAAAAGTTTATAAGGCATCAGCTGAGCATACGCATCACTGGATTTTTCCATCATCCTAAGTAGGAAAGGTTGTGAAATCTTTCAATTTAAACAACGTTTTACTAATAACAAATTATATATCAATGTACATCTCTTAACTGTCAAGAATATCACAACAGGGGAGCAAGGGTTAAGTTACAAAAGCAGAACCGGAAATGGAAGATGTGGTACAATTCTTTATCCTCTAAACCTATACGTACAAAGTAGAAGTGTTTGCAACAAACACATTCTGAACAAAACTCACTGGAGAGAAGGATAGGTTTTGAAATCATGAAAGTAACTGATTATAGAGTAAGCATTACCTATTAAAATGAATTATCAAGATGTAAACATTTACATGTGAATTAGTTTTTGATAATTTAACTTTGAATTTAACCTTGATGATGAGAATGGTAATAGGAGAAAAGGATAAGAATTAGTTAAATGAATCGTTATCTTAGATATCGGGGCAATTTGTGCGATGAATCATTTGGACGAGAAAATTTTTTCCCATACACAAATTATTTCAATTATTTATTTAAATAATATTTATTAAATAATATTATTAAAAATTATTTTAATTTTCGAGACAGGAAATGCATGAAATATTGCTAAAATTTTTTTGGAAATTTAAAATTTAATGAAAATTATTTGTGATTGTCCAATTGTAAAACTCATCAATCTGAATTTTTAATTTTAAGATGAAGATTCTTCATTCAGTTTTCTCATGTAAAGTGGAGGACGAGAGAATTGGTTTGCAATTTCATTATGTCTACCTTTTTTTTTATTTCTTGCACTTTAAAGCTGAATATTAGTATTAATCGTTTGAGTTATGGATGTTAGCTATGACATTAATCATAGCATAAAAATTTCTTTCAAATGTTATATCAATTATATTTCGGCCAACATTTCCATAATTCTATCAATTCAATTGGAATCAATCGCTTTTTCTTTTTTTTTTTTTGAAAAAAGCATTTAGAAAATGTCTTTCAATTTAAAAAAAGTTTAATTATCTTGCTGGAACATTATCGAAAATAGCTGCCAATTTTAGTTTCATCCGTCATCTCAGAGAGTTAACAGCAAAATTTTTTAAATGATACTATTGCCTTAAAATATTTACATGTTTTATGATGAATAGATAAATTTACCGGTTTCTGAACCGTTTCATTCCAAATAACTTTTCTACAAGATATGTACTGAAATTACTGATAATTAAGTTGTTTTTTTCGTCATTTTTTCAAGTTAAAATTTTATTAGTATTTGAAATATATAATACAAAATTAATTTAGGTAAATATTTATTTTGTAAAGTTAAAATTATCAATCTTCAGTTGATAATACTATAGATGCATTTCCCGTTCGAATAATAAAATCTTTTCAATTATCAATCTTTTTAACTATCAGTTGTTTCACAATTCTTTTGAATTAACCTTCGAATGATTAACTCAATCATGATATGATCATGATTGAGTTAATCATTCGAAGGAATTATGATTTATTTAGTTTTATTTTAAATTTTGTTTCATTTAATTAATTTGCTGTATTTTTCTTTTTTTGCAGTTGACATGTTTTTAAGATGAACATTCCATATATAACATCTATTTATTCATCCAATTTACGTCATCTTTATATAGCTGCTATTTCCGCGGCATTTTTCGGCTTCATATTTGGTTTCGAGAGTGGAATTTTAACAAATGCTTCATTTTACATGCGGCATAATGAAGTTTTACAACCTATCGATCAAGCATTTCTTAATATTCTAATGACTGTTGTACCTGGTAGGTAATCTTGATACTACTGATATTCGACAATCAAAATCAATGTAATTTCATGATATTATCATTATATGGCACAATAATTATAAATTCTGTAAATTTTACGATTTCTAATCGAACAATATTAAACAGTAAAAATTTCGCAATGGTATAAATTAATCAATACCATAACATTAGTATTTAATGAATCGCTTGTTTCTATTGAACATTAATGATATGGCATTAATTAATTTATGGTATGAAATTAATTAAATATAAAAAGTACATAAAAATGCTTTTATACGTTATACTATTATCAATATTAGCATTAATTATTATCAAAAAAAGTTTTGAAATACTTTGGTATATTTTGAAATGGGAAATTTCTTTTTGTTTCAATATTATTATAAGTTATGCTTTTGAAAATTTTTGAAAATTTTTTCATTTTTAGAAAGACAAGAAAAGTGGAAAAATTTAATGGAATAAATAATATTTATTATTATTTTTTTTTGAGAGAACAAAATTTCAAAGTGGCAAAATACTAAATAAAGTTATTAAAATTACATAATTGTATTTACTGTAATTTCAGGTTACTGTAACTATAAGTTACTGTAATTTCAGGGTTTTTTTTATCGTTTACTTATTTATTCACTTGTTATACCATTAACATTATTATCATTAATTAATATCATTACTGTTAATTAATGATTTTTAAATATCAATATAAATATCTTAAAAGTTTGATTAAATTATTACGCTAAAAAGCATAAGAAAAGTTTTTAATGATAAATTTAGGAGCAGCAACAATAGCTTCCTTATTAGCTGCACCAATAAGCGATAAATTTGGTCGTAAAAAAACAATAATGAGTGCAATTATGTGTGATACAGTTGGAGCATTATTGTCTTCACTTTCAATAAATAAGAAAATGCTTGTAGTTGGTCGAGTTATAATTGGTTTTGCATTAGGTAAGTATTTTATTTAATTTAATTTCAAACTATTAACAACAAATTGTAATGCACCCAATGAATATAACGCATTATTTGCAAAAAAATACATTTTTCTGTGTAAATTAATAAAAATTTCTGATTAAAGGTAAAAGTAATATAAAGGTAGGAAAAGAATGAAAAATTAAAATGCAATAAACTTTCATTCGTTTGAATAATTTTTGATAAATTGAAAATAAATTATTCATAATTGTCTATAAAATTTATTTCCAGTCCGTTCGTTTTTTGCTTTTTTTTTTCAAAATTGATTCCCATTATTTTTAACATTTAATTTATACTTAATTTGCTATTACTGAAAATTAAATTCTTGCTTTTTTATTGAGAAAAAAAATAAAACATGCATTATTTACAAAAAAACGAAAAATTTTTATTACAAATTTATTTTTGAAACTTCAGGGAATAAAAAATGAGTATATTCAAATTTTAAATTTTTATAATTTTTAAATTTGCTAAAATTTCTTCTCTCACTTCACCTATCATATCAATACTAGTGATAGGTAAAGTATAAAACTGAAGGTTTTGGATCAAGCGTTGTACCGGTATATATCAGTGAGATATCATCACCTAATTTCCGAGGTTATCTTCTTACATCATTTCAAATGTTTATTACGTTTGGATTAGCATCGGCAAATATTATTGCAGGTAAATTTAAATTTCATGCCACTGAAATAAATTTCATTTTGCAAAATTAATAAAAAAAACAGTCTTTTCATAAATTCATAACAATCTATAAAATTTCCTATCCAATATCTCATTGATTAAATATTTTGAAAGGTTAAAGTTCAAAAATAAGCAATATGTTTTTGAAAAATAATTAATTCTACAATTTTAATATATACAATAAATCCGAGAGCAAACAGGCGAATAATTGAAACTTTTCGATTAAAAAAGGTATGCTGTAAAAGTAAGAGTAAATTTATTAAATGATCAAAATTCAATTAATTGAAAATTCTGCAAAATTAATTTTTGATTTCTTTAATATCAAGCAAAGCTTTTTTCATCCACTTTTAATCATTTGAAAATTCATTTCAAAAAAAGATTACGAGTGATAAACTGATAAAAAATTATCATTGTTATAGGCGTATTTTCTTATATAAAACCCATTTATATTGGCTGGCGTTTAATGCTTAGTTTCACAGTTCTTCCAACTTTAATTCAATTTATCATCTTCTTATTTATGCCCGAAAGTCCACGATGGTTATATGCTAATGATCGGGAAAAAGAAGGCATTCAAGTAATTTATTTATAATTATTGATTTTTTCCTTCTATAAAAAGAAATGATTTTAAAAAACTGTTGAAAGAGCAAAATTTTAGTATCGATAAAACTATTACTTCCATTTTACTAACTATGAAATATTTGGAAAAGATTAATTGAATTTTATATGAATACTCTAAAAATAGAATTTTCAGCAAAATTTCATTTCTAAATTAAATTGTTCATTAATAACTCCTATAGGTAACACAATGGCTTTATCGAAATGATGAAAAGCTTAAACAAGAAGAGATTGATCGCATGAATATTTACATAGGTTATAAACAAAGGTTAAAAGAAGTGTTGGAAGGTAAGTATGTAGGGAAAAAATTAATTTAAATTAAAATAATTAATTTCATTAATTAATAAATTCTTAGTGTTTTCTCCAAAGCTCTTATCATTTTTAAGATACAACGAGAAAAATATAACTTACAAACCTGAAATTCCGAGGTAGTAATAGAGAGGAGAAATAAGCTACAAGGAATAGAAATGAAGCCTAAAATCTAGTATTTCAAGTATTTAGCTTCTAATCATTTCATATAAGAAAATATAAATTTTGGAATACTTTTACTTTTTTTTCACCTCATCATTTCATTACTCTTACTTCATTCGACAATTTACGTCAGTAAACGTTAGAAGAGGAGTAACTTTAACTGCGAGTAACTTTGCGACTACATAATTTATAGGCAAATGGCGTGTAATACATCTTACACGTGACAAGAATGCATTGCGTCAAATATTACTTGGCTGTATGTTGCAAATATTTCAACAATTATCAGCTATAAATGCTATTATGCAAGTTTCTTATCAATTAAAATTGTTTAGAATATATAATTTTTAACTTGTAGTAAAAGTAAGTAATTCAAAGTAATTCATAGATATGATATGAAAACTCAAATTCTATCTGATTTTCCATTATATCATCAATCTTTAGCTTTCTTTAAAACTCTTGATTTTAAGTATGAATGAGAAATTTCTGTTTAGCTAATAATTCTTTTAAAAAAAGAAAAGATTAATAGTTCAGATAATTCAAATTAATATTTAATTTTCATTATCAGTTATCATTCGTCAGCAATCATCCGATCAGCTGGTGTAAAAGCAGTCGGATCAGTCATATGGCTTTCAGGTCTTATCTTGGGTAATTAACATTCATTTAGTAAAAAATTTAGGAATTTAAATTACTTTCTAAAACTCTTTTCATTGTAAATTTAAGTTGTGGAAATTAACAAAGTATTTAAAAGTATATCGTTTATTTTTATGACAAATGTAAATTTTCTCAATCATAAATAATGTCAGCTCAACAAATAAGATAATTAAGTAAGCTTTTTCAATTGCAATTTCAGTATGTTACTAAATTTCAATTTACAATTAATGGATTTACAATCAGTATATTACTAAATTTCGATTTACGATTTACAATCATGCGAATTTCAGTATCGAACTTAACTTTTACTTTTTCAGTAATAAATTTCTTGAGTACTATAATTCCAATGCTAATCATTGAACGATTCGGTCGACGGAAAATATTGCTTAGTTCAGTAGCAGGCGTAATTTTTGCGCTTGTCTTTATGGGAATCTCATTCCGACGCGCCAGCCGTGATTCTCTAATTGCTCTACCACTGAATGAAACCCTTCAGGAAGATGTTCCGGATTCCGTCCCATACTTCAAACATTGTGCCCAATATAAGTTAATACTTTCTGTTCACTTTTAATTTCCAGAATTTTTCCGTTTTTTCGTTTAGTTGGAAAACTTGTGAAACAATCAATAATGATAGTTATATTTTTGAACATATTTATTTTCATCTCTAATCAATGATAAAATCACTAAACTAAATTGAAGTATCATTTGATAATATCGAAAAATATTCTCGAAATAGAATTATTTTAGAAACTGTAATTCATGCACCAAAGATGAGCAATGTGGTTTTTGCATATCGAAGAATTTTGCAACTTATGGGTAAATGATTGTTCTTATTTTTATGGTTCATATTTGAATAACTATTAAAATTCATTGAAATGAATTACTGTAATTTATAAATGATACAAAAATATATTTTTTGTAAAAAAAATAAGCAAAATTAAAAGAAATAATTGAATAACTATAAGTAAGCGATATGAACAAATATTATTTAACAATTTACAATTAATCATAATAATAATAGCAATTGACAGTATTAATGACAGTAACAAGTCTATAAAAATTAAGTAAAAGAGTTGTCGTGAAAGTTTTTAAATTTGGCATTCACAGACAAATAAGTTATTTGAGTTTGATTGGATACGGTAGGTACAGTTCAGTAAAATTTGAGCTCTCTGCTAATCTTAGAATGCTTTATTTCGAATTGATAGTAATAGCTAATCAATCAAGGAAGGTAATCGTAACCTCAAGTTAATAGCTACACCTCTAATAACCTCATGTACAATTGTAAATCATGAGCTGATGATCTAAGTCAACAATACACTTACGATAAACTTCTGTACAGTTTTTTGTACAGCCTTAGCAAAGCTTTGGACAGTAATTAAATAATACATTCACAAAAGGGAAAGTTAATTTGTAATGAAGAAGTTCACAAAGATCGAAAATTAGGAAATAGGACAAATTCTACAAAGTAATTTTTATACTAAGAATAAACTGCTAACTACAGACAACATTAAGCTTTCACGCATTTATACCAATACTGAATCATGGAGAAATTTACTAATAAAAAGATTTGTTGGCTTGATTATTTGATTTGGTTAGATGATAGATATTGTAGCTAAAAATAGTTTCAAGAAGTTTGAGAATCATCGAAGAGTGAAATTATAAAAGAATTTTTGAGTTAAGTAAAGTAAATCAAAAAGATGTGAACAAACTATAAGTTAGAGTAATAGTCTGAAAATAGCATGATATTTCTATTTCAAAAGAAGAAATAAACAATTGTTTACAATGAAAAATTGATGAATTTCAGTTATTGTTTACCGATTGATCAAGAGATAAGTTTGATTGAATCGAAATCATTGATGGGTCCATGTTCCATCACCAATAGTTCAATCGGATATGATTGGATGGATGAATATTGTTCCACGGGTCATATTCTTCTACTTCTCGTCCCACTGATAACTTTCATCGTATTCTTTGCTTGTGGTATAAAGTTCAATTGTTTTTTTTTTTTTTTATCATTTAAATCTTATCAAATATCATTTTTTTTGTTTCTAATTTTCATGAACTTTTCTTTTTTTGTTAAATTATTTCAATTTCCTGTTGGGTTAAAAATAGAGAAAATTTTTATGGAAAAAGAAAAAGTAAATTTTATTACTTTACTCTATCGTATCGTTCTAAATAGTCGTTTTATTGCTTACTTACACTATTTAGTTGAATATTAAAGTAAAGCAATTAATGTTGGCAAGAATAATCTTTGATTAAATTTGCATTATTTTATAACTCTGCAAGAAAAAAAGATTAGCACTAAAATTTATAGCACTAAAATTAATTTAAAAGTTACTTAGAGAAGTCATTAATATTTATCATTATATAACACTCTATATATCAGTCTCTGATATCTATCAAATAGTAAAAAAAAAAATATCTCCTAGTAAATGTAGGCTTTACTGCAAGTAATAAAAGTTTATTACAAAAAATTAAAAGTAAATCTTTATTTTCAGAACTTCAAACATTTTAAAAGTTATATATAGTAATTAGTTAATTAGTTAATAATATTTTCAGGTTATGCACCATCTTCGTGGGTTATTAATGCAGAAATTTATCCTTTGTGGGCACGAAGTACTTGCGTTAGTATTGCTGCATTTTGCAATTGGTTCTTTGATATAATCGCCTCAACATCTTTTGTTCTTCTAATCCGGAATGTTGGAAGAGACGGTAAGCATTTCAGGAGAGAATTTCGTAAATTATATGAATTTTACAAAAGTGTAGACGATGCAAACCATTGATCCATCTTGATTGATTTGATCATGTTTCGATTATTGGCTAAATCTTCCAAATTCGTTTTAAGTAACGATGTGAACCATTGATCCATCTTGATTGATTTGATCATGTTTTGATTATTGGCTAAATCTTCCAAATTCATTTTAAGTACATCACAAGTGTTAAAATTTACAGAATATATTTTGCAATTTTCAGTAGCTTTCTTCGTATACGCGGCTCTTACAATGGTTGCATTTATCTTCTTTTTCATTTTTTTATTCGAAACGAAAGGAACGAGTTTGGAGGATTTGGAAATCAAAATTCAACAAAAATCTATAACATTTGTAGCGTCTTCTCATTCTCTACTTCAGTCATAAAAATGTGAAAAGATGCAAAGAATTAAATAAAATGAAATTTATAAATCGAAATTAGCATTTATATACATAACTGCGATCAGTAAAACAAAAAAAAAATTTTTTAAATCGAAATTAGCATTTATATACATAACTGCGATCAGTAAAACAAAAAAAAATTTTTAAATTTTTAAATTGCAAAGATCATTGAAAGTTACAAAGCAACGATCAGTAAAAACTGATATTGCTAGACTGATATACTTTTAAAAACATCGCATTAAATGCTTGGAATACACGAAGCAAACAGAGTTATGTTTTCTTCCGCATATTTTGAAAAATATCTAAATACTGATGCATTGTATCAAGAGCACTGTAAGGTTCCGGTTGGGTTTTTTGCAAAACCGCCGGCTTATCAGCAACCTGATCCGGAAAAAACATTGCTACAAATTCTTGCAAAAAATTACCACATTGTGATGCTACACAAGATGGTGCATATTCAACTTCAACAATAACACCTTTACTGATCACACCCATCGATGCATTTCCCGTTCGAATAATAAAATCTTGTAATGTATATTCATGACCAGAAACTTCGAATTTTCCAGCAGTATCTTGTACCAATCCGGAGCTCAACTTTGCCAGAATACAATCGAATCCACGATCGGATATTGCACGCGGACAATGTTTCTGTTTTTCACTTGGTGCTATTGTAAAAGTACTTTGCGGGAAACGTGAATGATGAAGGATAAATACATGATTGATAGCTCCTTGAACATTGTCATTTGGTTTGAATGGTGTGGAATCAACCGTGAAAATACCACCTTTCAAGCCACCTTCTCCTTCCACTGCACGTTCAATGCTCACAGCGCTTTTATCGGTTTCAAAAACCCAAGCAACACCCATTTTCAACTTTTCTTTTTTATTCACTGAACAAAAAATCCTGAAAAAAAAGTTGTTAATTAGCAATGAAACGAGAATATAACTGTACAACTGACTTTTACATTCGAAATTCGTTAACAAAAACTTCTCGAAAATATCCCGGGAAAGCCTTCAAGAGTCACTAAATATAAATAAAAATATAAATAAAAAGAAAAAACCAAATATAAATAAAAAGAAAAAAGTTGATAAAAATACAGTGAAAAGAACAAATATTATGCATAAACACAATTAATATATTTCGTTTCACTCCAAGCAATAATAAGGGAAATAGCAAGGAGGAAAAGATTGATGAGATTTTCAAAATAGTACATCTTCGAAGAATGATAAGAAAAAAAAATCCCGTAGGATATATGGTTCTTATTCATAGCAATAATAGTTTTGAATGAAAAGAAAACTATTATTGAAAGAAATAATGAGTAAGAAAGAAACTTGATAAAACATAATAAAGTAGAGACCGAAAAAATGATCAGAGATCCAGGGTGCTTAAATCACAAAAACAAATGAAATCAAATAAAACAAAACATCACACACTACTTTCCTCCAGCAATTTGAATGCAAACCCAACACTTTGAAATTGTTATTCAAGTTGCGAAGAAAAGAAATTGGTGAGCGTTGTGTTGTTCAACCGGAAAAAAACGGAAGGAAACTTTGATCCGGATTTCCGGATCAGGATATTTTTGTTTTTTTTCACTCTTCCAACAATTTATATTTTTCTTGAGCAATTAATTTCTAACCTGGAAATTGATTTAAATAGTTTTTCTGTTTTCCACTATTTATTAGGTTTTCCAAGTAGGTAATACTATGAATGTCTTTTTCTATCATAATTAATCAATCAATTGCTTGCTTATTTACATTGCTTACTTTGTCAACCGTTTTTTGTATTATCTTTTGAACAGTGTATAATTGTTGAAAATATTGTTTGGATTTTTAATTCTATTCATTGTATTTCTGTTTCAAAGCCGTACTGTTAATGATTTAAAGTTGAACAATTCCAAACTTTTTCCTAATGACGTGCTTATAATTTATGCAAGTCTTTAATTTATAAATTATTTATATACATTATAATGTATTTTATTTTTTTCCAGATAATGAATGTCAGTAACAAGCCAGTGAAGGGTTTCCTTTTAGATATCACCGGTGTTTTGTATAATAGTGAACGAAACACGATTGGACGTGTTATACAAGGATCAGTGGAAGCAGTTAATAGGTTTTTTCCTGTTAATTTAAGAAAAAAAAACTGAAATTTATTAATTTCTAACTTGAAAGTTATCTAGATTTCATCATCAAGCACATACTCTAAATTAGCAATAATTTAAATAATACATGTAACTTTGAGTTGCTATTCTATTTATCGGCAACTACCAACATGTTTCAATATCTTTCTATATTATGCAAATGATAGTTAATTTCTGATAATGAAAATTTTGAATTTCCATTTGTATGGCCAATTGTATGATATTAGTCAGAGCACAACTTATAAGTTTTAATTTAATCTAACATTTTCTATAAACCATTTCTTTTCTAGTTGAGAATAAAATTCTAACATATAAGAGGAATTTGAATATCATAAAGACGCTTTTTCAAACTTTTTGCTTTCGAAACCTGAAATTTTAAGTTTTACCTGTCAAAATTTTAGACTCTATGCTGAAAGTGCAGTTCGCTTTGTAACAAATGAAAGTACACGTAGTCGTAAACATTTATTTGAGAAGTTGACAAAGCTTGGATTTACTTTGAAAGAAGAACATATTTTCATGCCTGTTCCGGAAGCGAAGCGTTACATCAAGGATCGTGATCTCAGACCACATATACTAGTACATAAAGATATGTTATAAAATTTTCATATGAAGCTTTTATTTTCCTAAATTTAAATTACAATCTTAACTGTTCGAATTCAAAAAAATATTAAATAAATTTGGTATTTTGTTTTAGGTATTCTGAAAGAATTTGAAGATCTCGATACAAACAATCCGAACTGCGTTTTATTAGGTGATGCTGAAGTGGGGTTTACCTATGAAACAATGAATGCCGCCTTTCGTGTCTTACATGAAACGAGTGATCCTTTGATTATTACTCTAGGTTGTGGGTTAGTTTTAATGTATTGGTAATTCAAGGCATGTTGGACGCTAAAAATCAGAGCATCGTTTTCGGTAGGATTTTAACGTATTATTAATAGAGACCTCGTTCGTTTTTTTCTGGCCCTCATTAAATTTATCTGAACAATACCCTTATTATTTGTTGAATAAAACAAATTCACCAATTCACAAATAAATTTGTTAAGAATTTACATTTAGATTGTAAATCATTAAGAAAAGTTAACAAGGAAAATTTGGAAATGGATGATTATTCTTTCACTTACTCACTGATGGATTTATAATAAGAGCCTTATTTAAGGAAATTTTATCAGCGAATAGATGGACCCTGTATGGACGTAGGCGCTTTTACACATGCATTGCAGTATGCATGTGATGCACGAGTCGTCATTATAGGTAAACCAAACGAGCAATTTTTCAAGACTGCTGTTGATGACATGGGATTATCGACGGATGAGGTTGGTTACCTTTAAATTTATTTCATTTAAGCTACAATTTATCACTGATCTCAGTCTCACAAAAAGCAATCTCAAAAGGGATTCTCTATTGGCTTTTATTGTTATGTGTTTTTTTAATTTATTACAAGCATTATTTATGATTCACTCCTATCTCTCTCTCTTTCTCTGTCTCTGTTCTCACCAACCATTTCTAATTTATGAAAAAGAGAAAACAGAAGTATGTTTTGGGTACAGTTGTCCTTTTCGAACATAAGTTTTCTTTGAAAATTAACTGAAGTAAAATCAAAAACTTTTAGTAAAGAAAAACAATTTAGGTTGTAATGGTTGGTGATGATATTGTATCGGATGTTGGTGGGGCGCAGAAAGCTGGGATTAGAGGTGTACAAGTACGTACAGGGAAATGGAGGTAAATAAAATGCTTTTTTAAGAGAATTTCCGATTGTTCAAGTAAGTTCCAATAGGGAATTTAGGGTTATATCTCCAGTATTGATTTCCAAGCAAAAATTTTCTAATTTATTATATTGATACCAAGTTGGATTATCTATATCTGTTTGCCTATCGATAATATCGACTTGATTGAATTAGACAGAACAAGAGTGAAAATGGAAAAGAATCGGTATGAATAAAATGTTTCATGCTGTATTTTTCGGAATATATTTTGCTTCCATTTTTCAGACAGTCTTGGATGAATCATAGTATCAAACCAGATTTGCTAGTTGATGACTTACAATCCGCTGTAGATATGCTTCTGAAGAAACCAGGAAATTGAAATAGCTCCAATATACAGCTGGTGTGATGTAAAGAGATATTTAGTATTGCTCATTTGATATGAGCAATATTTTAAAAACTAGTATAAATAAAATGTTTTATCTAAAAATTGTCTTCTACATTTATTAGTTATGCCTTAAATTAATTAATAGCATACAGTAGGAAATCCTTTAAAAAGAGAATTTCTTGATAATTAGATTTGTTAGAAATATCGATGACTATATTTCATTTTTTTATGAATATCATCCTTATTTTCAAAATGCTTCATTTATTCGTTTAATTTGATTACAATCCAATTAACTCATTGCTTAATTTTTTTTTGTTTGATTTACAATCGTACTTTTATTAATTTAACATTTCCTTTTAATACCATAATTCTTTTTTTAAACTTAATGCTTTTTTGAAAATGATAGTTATCAAATTATGCTTGACAGTTGTGTAATTAACTAAACCAACTGTTAAGCAGTATATACTGTAAATTTTTACTTCGATTATAGCATAATAATTCTTCATAATCCCGAACATCATAAAATAAACATTGGAAAAATTATTATTATTATTATGAATTTTAGATTGGAGAAAATTCTTTTCATATTATTGCTATAAAAATCTCAGCTATTATTAAAAGGGATTGCTTGAAATATCTTTCGAATCATCTTACAACAACAGCAACACCAATAGTAATACTTGATTAGTAGCGATAGTATTATAATATACTATCACTTTATTTCCAACAACTGATTTTCAAAATTCTTTCTTAAAATTTTAAGATTTAAAATTTTTAATCCATTTTATAAAATTATTTAATTTGCAAAACCTCTATTATCTTTTTTTTTTGTATCATACAACAAACAATATACCATACTGTTCAGCGCATAATTTCATCAAAATTCATTACCATAATATTTATCGTATATCATCAATTTTCCCCTCTTTTCTTTCTCTTCGTGATATCATTACTATATAGTCATAATAATTCTGATAATTGTTCAATACCATAGTATCTCGTTATTTACATTTTGTTATCCAAACAATTATAGTATGCTATCAATTTTTGATTTTTCATTTTTTGAATACTGTAATATTCATGTAGAGCTATAGCAATTCTCTATTACTTCAGGATTATAGCACTTGTACAATTTCAGGTATCATTTTTTTCCCATTCAAATAGCTGTCACATGTAAATTTTTGTAGTAAACCAATTTATAAACCGTAACCTTTGTTTCAATACTTTTTTCTGTTTTACACTTTTTCCAATTAAATAAAATTAGGAAATAAAATATATAAGTAATTTTAGGAAATAAATATATAAGTAATTTTTCATACACTCAAAAATTTCAAGAAAGGTGAATAATTTTCATTAATATTTGATAGATATTTTGCTATCAATTCTGTTCGAAATGTATTAAATAAAGTTAAAATTTAAATCATACTGTGATTTGACTGTGACTTTCATATTAATTAAGCCTTATAATTTGATCTATCATAGCCATATAGTAACATAATTTTTAATATTTATGCAATTTTGTAGTACCATAACCTATACATATTGATTAATTAATTTCATATAGTACATATAGGTTCATTGTGTTTGTCTTAACTTCATTTGTTTGTTTCTTTCTTTCTTTTTTTTTTTTGCCTTTATTTTTTTATATTTTAGAAATAAACATACTTTCATCCAATGCTACTTCACAAACAGATGCATTCTTTTTTAACATTTAAAAAAATGAGATCATAGAAAACGAAAAGAAAAAAAAAAAAAGAAAAATGCATTATAAGCAAATGAAAAAATATTTTTAAAGAAGAAAAAAAAAAGAGAAATAGCACATCAAAATGTAATAATAAATTGTATGGCATAAGAAAATTATGAAAGAATAATACTTTCTTATATAATTTTTCCTTATAAAGAAAAAAAAATGAAAAAAATTGAAGAGAGATAAAATGATAAAATATAATGAGAAAAAGTAATGAAAAAGAAAAGTGTAAGAAAATTTTAACTTTAGCCAAATTATATGGCACATTCCATCGAAGAGGAAAAGAGAGACGAAGAAAGGATAAAGAGAAAAAAAGTAAAAGATTACGAAAAGTGCAAAAAAAGGTGAACTATTTTATTAAGCAAAGAGAAAAAGAGGAAAAAAAAAAAGAACATCCGTAAGGTAATTATCAATTAGGAAGTAACAGGTATGATTATAATTTTTCTCTTTCTTTATTTCCTATCATAAACTTATTATTATAATCATAAAAGAATTGCCCGTTATATATTTCACTGTATTAATAAATTGTTAGATGAAAAAGTTTAGAACGATTAAAATTTTTTTTTATAAATTTAAATGAAATACTTTTTTTTTTCAGTTTCCAGTCAAATTTAACTTTTTGATAAATAGTACAAAAAAAAAAGAAAAAACTCCTCTTATACTTACTTCCAATTACATTTTATTTAGTAATTTTAATTACTAAAATAAAATTTAGGATGTTTGAATGAGTACGGATGTTTGAAAAAAAATACTTAATAATTAAAATTTTACGAGTAAATATATGTTTGATAAATAAGTTAGGGAAAAAAGGAAAAAATTTTTTGGTATTAAATATTTTCCAGAATTTTCCATAAAAAAATTTTTTTAAAAGAAAGCAATGAAAAAAAAAAAGAAAATCCAATCTGATTGCTCCGGAAATATTAGAGAGAAAAAAAAAGAGACATGAAAAAGAGGATGGAAGAAAGAGAAATGGAAAAATAAAAATAAAAATTTTTACTGACTAGATTGTTCACACCAAAGGTTAGCTAATTTGTTACCAATATTCATTGCTAATATAATCTCTATATTAATTAATGGATACATTAATGAGAGAAAAAAAACAAACAAATAAACAAACAAACAAAATAAACAAAGAATCGAAGAGCAAAGAAATTCTAATTTCAATTGAATTATAATTATTATAAATGATAATAAGAATTTGATACAACAATGGATTAATGTGTAATGAATAATTATTTTAAATATTTAGCAAATTTCAATTCGCATTTAAGCAAAAAAAAAAAAAAACGAACGATTATTCAATACATTCAATAAGAATGATAATAATAATAGTAATAATAATAGTAATAGTGATAACACATTTATTTTGCTAGAAAAAAAAATTTCAAAACAATAATCAAATACTTATTTAGAGGTAGAATGATAATCAATATTTTATCTTAATGATTATTGATACAATGATATTTTTTTTTCCTTCTACTACGACGGTACCATTAACAATTCTAAAAGTATCAATTTACTAAAATACTACATACTTATTATATTCTCGAATTAATAATTAATATTACGAAAAGCGATAAATAAATAAATAAATAAATATATATATATGTTTATCAGTTGAAGAAGATTTAGAGTAATGATAAGGAAAATTTTTTAAACAATCAATATTTAGCACAAAAAAGATAAAAGTTAAAACAATTATTGGAAATTTTAATCTTCCGTAAAATTTTCAATTAATCAAGTTAAGGTAATACCTGAGAAATATACCTGGGGTTGAGAATAGTACATATATATATATGCGGATATATATATATATATGTGAATCATTATTATTCTGAATATTAGGTTAGATTGAGAGAAATATATGAAAAGACATCAAGTACCATTCTGTTTAAAATAAAATGAAAAAAAAAAAGAAATTAAATAAAAACAAAGAAAAGAAAAGAAAAGGTAATAAAAATAGTTAGCATAAAAATTTTTCTTCTTTCTCTCTCTATTCCCACCTCTCTTTCTCTTCCTTTTTTAATTACTATCATTAAAATATCAAAAGACACTTTGACAAAGTTATTTTATTGCTCTTTTTTTCTCTTTGCAAAATTTAACTCTATCTTTTAATTAAGTAATTTAATGATTAAAGTTAATTAATTGAAAAGTTTAAAAAAAAAAAGAATTTTTTTCTCAAAGACAATTTCTTTCTTTCTTAGAGATAATTAAGAATTTTTTTTTTTGAAAATAATTCTTGACATTATTTTCTCGCTTTTTTTTCTCTCTACCTCTTCCTACTCCCTCTCTCTCTCTCTCTTTTCATTCTTCCTTGTCAAAGTATCCTGAAATCTTATCAAACGGAAGACTCGCTAAGCATTGCTTTAACAGTTTTTAATTGCTCACAAGCTTCCTCCCTGAACCTCGTTACGGATGAATTAATTCCGGTTTGCAATTGAACCAATGTATAAATACTGTTTAATGCCATTTCCAGTTGCTTCTCTAATCGTCCAACACGTGTATCCAAACCGGTTAATAACTGAAATCATCTTTTTCTTTTTTTTTTCTGTTCAAAATAGAAACATTTTCTTTTTTTTTTTTTAAAGTTTCATTGAAATTATTAAAATTAATTTTTCTTTTTCAAAGAAGAAATTACCTGTTCAACACGTGCCGTACTTTGGGTTGATCGCAATTCACCGATCATTGATTTGATTTCTTTAATTTCCTGATGAACTGGTGCGGTTGAGGAATTTCCATTTTGTGGATTTCCTGCTTCGGCTGAAGTACCACAATCGGAACATTTTTCAGCCTGATCATCAGATGAAATGGAACTACCGGGTGGCGGAAAGCCGTGATTCAGTGTCATATGCACTTGCAATGATGAACCTGAAAGTTTAAAACTACCACCTGATATCATTTCATACTTTATCTTAGAATCTATTTCCTGTATACTAGTTCAAAATTTGCTTTTCTAAATGCTAAATTTCAGTACTTACTACTTCTTTTAAGAATTATAGTTTTTTCAAGAAAAAAAAAGAGAGTAAAAGAAACCTTTACGGAAATGTTTTCCACATTTTGGACATTGAGTTCGGGTATTATTAGCCATATGAGCAATCAATGAGGTAAGATGCTCGTTGGTACTAACATTATTAAGCGGTGATGACGCACCTTCTTCACAATCCAATTCACCGCCACCCATTCCGATATGCTCATCGATCATCGGATCGACGGCCGGTTTCTCGCCTGTAATCTTTCATATCAAAGTAATTAAATTACTTCTTTCTTCCGTTTTTATAAAGAATAAATCAAGAAAAAAAAAGGATGAGAACTTTTTAACTTTAACTTTTAACTTAACTTGCAGTAAAACTAAAAATGAAACTATAAAAAATATTTGATCGGTGTGGCTTTTTGCATAAAATGAAACAAAAAAAAAGATTTCTGATTGATATTTTAAATCGATATCTTTGATTTAATTTATCGATTACATGTTGCATTTCCTATGCCTTGATCCATTTCCAACTTTAATTTCAAAAGTATAACTTTCAATTTTAATTCTCTTATCAGTTAGTTTTCTGATTTCTTTCTTTTTTTTTTGCTTATTTTCAAGCATTAAGAAAAGCGAGAAGATAATTATGCATAAATTAATGAATGAAAAAAAAACAATGCTAACATACTGATTTAAAATTAATTTTCAATTTTATCAATAACAGAACAATTAGATAAATGTTTAAGTAGAACTATTAATAATGTAAGTATGTATATCAGTTATCAAATTAATTATTTTTCAATTATTACAGTACTATATCAATCTCAAATACTGTAAATAATACTGTAAAAAAAATTCAAAGTGATCAGATTATTAAATTAGATAAATGTTTAAGTAGAATTATTAATAATGTAAGTATGTATATCAGTTATCAAATTAATTATTTTTCAATTATTACAGTACTATATCAATCTCAAATACTGTAAAAAAAATTCAAAGTGATCAGATTACTAATTCATTTTATCTAACTCTTTCTCAGTTTTACAAAAGTTACCGAAATTTCATTGAAATTTTACAAAATTTTTTTTCAATTAAAGTTGATTTTTATAAATTTCGATCATTCATTGCTTTTTCATATTTCACTTAAACATTTAAATATTTAAATATCCCTTTCCCCGCAATCTCTCTAATATTTGTAATATTTTATCGAAATGATGTTTTTTCTTTTTGTAAATGATTGATGAAATTATTTTCTGCAGAGATTAAAAGTACAAAGCTTCAGAAAAAGAAAAGCAAGAAATCGATTTCGTTGAAAAATTAACAAAATTTGACAAATTTAAGCTAGCAAATTTAATTCCCATATTTGAACTGATAATTAAATAATTTCAAATTTCAATTTAAATCATATCTTTGATAACGTAAAAAAACGATCAAGTACTTTTCATGCAATTATTAGATATATTAAAGGCAGAGAAAGCTTACGTCATTTACTTCTTCTTTTAAATAATTCAAAATTAAATCGACAGAAAGAAAAAAAAATCTATTTGGTAAGTAAGATTTTTTTTAATTCATTGGTAAAATTTTATTTAAAATTTGCTGTGAATCAAAATAATTTATTGATTTTTCAATATTAAACAATTTTTCGTTTGCTTGAATTTGAAATCAAATCTTAAATTTAATGGGAAAATTTTTTTTTAAGAAATTTGAAAAGCACTTTAACAATTGATAAACTAACTTAAGAGATGACAGAATTCATAGAATTAAAATATAACTTATCCATTTTATACTGGTAATCTATATTTTGATAATTTTTGAAAAAATTTACATGGGAAGAGACTATGCATATTTTAGTTTGCAATTATTGTGTCCTTTTAAATTCCTTATGAAAATTGAAATTAAAAGATCACGAAATATTTGTTTCGTTTTAATAATTGCAAAAATAAAAAACAATTCCTTCATTTTCTTTATCCTTTATTTTTTCCAAAACTTTCAAACTTTATTTCGTGACCTTTAATCCTTTGACCTAGTAATGTTCAGAAATGTCATAATATAATTATATTTAAAAGCATGCAACCTTTTATCACATCCTAAAATATTATAATAAAATATAAGATACTATTTCATTTAACATTTTAATTGAACAGATCTCTTCTCAACAAAAATATAAAACAATAAAATATTTAATGCTAGAATTATTATCATTTAGATATTATTAATTATCTTATCTCTATTTCTTATCAGTTCAATGAAATTCATTTTTAACAAAAATAAATTTATAAATAATCATAGAATTGAATAGATTGCATATTACTTTTACATATTTAGCATAATTAATTCAAATTTTATTTCATTCATTTTAACTATTACTTTTTCCCCTAAAGGAGTTTTATTATCGATATTATTAGCTTTATTACCTTGAACCTCCTTACTTATTTCCTGGTTAATTAAATTTAAATTAATATTATTACTCGTTGTTTTTCGACTTATCGAATTATTCACTCTCTTAAATTTAATTAATGAATATAGACTTGAAAATATAATTTCTAATTTTAATTTATTTATGCTTATAACATCCCACATTTTTCCTACAATTATTACTTTCCCTTAATCACTTCAATTTCAAAATAGCATCTTTCATTTATTCTTTTATAAACAACTGGCATTAATTGAATTACTGTAACTTTATAAATATCTTCTAGTCCATTTATTGTTGTTATAAGACAAAGTGAATTTTATTTATAACATATTATTACAGTAATCAAATAAATACGATAATTAATTACTGTAAACTTTAAATCATCATATCATTTAAAATCATAAATATAAAGTATATATTGGAAAGCTTTCGAATTTTTATACTTATTGAAATTTTTGCTAATTTTTTAATCTTATCATATCTAATTATTTTATTGCTTTATATCAGTAGATGATAAATATTGAGTAAATGATAAGAAATGAGAGAGAGAGAGGGAGGGAGATAAAAGAAAAAGATTTGAATTTTTTATCAAAAAAACATATGATAATGAGTAAGAAAGATTGATCTTGTGCTAATTATATTATATTATACTTATTATATTGTATTATAGTTATATTATAGTTATTTCTTGAAATTATAATTTTAACACTAAGAAAAGACAAATCGATATATCTTAATCAATCAAAATATCTCTATCAAAATTTATTGAAATAATTTGTTTTGATAAATTTCCTTTCTTATTTATTCAAATCTTATAAATTACAATCATATCTCTTAAATAATACAAATGAATAATTGAAGAATTTTCATACTTTTAAGATATAATTTAAATGATCGAAAATCACGTTTGCATTTTTTCCCAGAAAAATTAGAAAGCAAAAAATAAAAAAATTTTTTTTTGTAAGAAACTTTAAAAAATTTATCATTAATTTTCCTTTTTTTCGATTTAAAAAATAGTATTTCTCTCTAAAATGAAATCATATATGCATGAATTTTGATACTAAAATAGTAATTCCAATAAGTTCCAATTAGCAATTCCAATTAACTTATTAATTTCTAAAATAAAATCAATTTAATACTATAAGAACGAATTTTGATACTGAAATAGTAATTGCAATAAGTCCCAATTAGCAATTCCAATTAAGTTATATATAAGTTCATTTTATAAAAGAGTATTGATAAGGAGAAAAGGAAAAATTTCAATTATCTGATTATATTTTATTATCCCTCGAAAGTTTCCAATCTATATAAGCTTATCATAAACAATTCACTGAAGCAATGATTTCATTAATCTGACAGGCAGATGATTACAACACTGATGAATGAACCGATGGAGGAAACAATGCTGATCAGGCTTATTACAATAAAAGAGTTATTCGGTTTCGACGAGAAATTTCAAAGAGCTTTTAACTATTAAAACCATTTCCATTTTACACAGTACAAAAGTTTTAAATGAAGTCATTATGAGAGCGAAAAGTCATTTGGTAAATTAACTCAGCTAAATTCGTCAGCGTAATAGAAATTATACTTTAATTACATATGTCTGTGTGTGTGTGTGTGTGTGTACGTCTACCTTTATTGTTAAATTAAAAAGTTGATAACGTCATGATAGTAAAAATTTGTAACAATGATTGATTAATTTAATTTAGGAGTATAAGTTATAGCATAAGTGTAGAAGTATTACTTTTTACTTAATTCAACTATTTTAAATACCTATCATTACTTGTGATTAAATCTAATCGAAAATAAAATTAATTTTATACTATAAATTTAAAAAATAGAATAATTATTACAAAAATTTGAATTTGTAAAGAATTTAAAATCAATCTCAATTTTTGAAATAATTGAAAAGTTACTTTGAAGTACAGGAAATTAATACTATTATTGATTTAAAAAAAAAATCAACAACTAATGGAATCTTTGATTGATTTTATTATTTATGATCTAATACAAACTTTCAATATTAATTGTTAAATAAAATACAAAAGTATTCGTATGATTTATTAAAACTATAAATAGTTTCAATTAATTACTAACCATGAACGGCAAAAATGGATTCTTCTTCAGGTGAGGTTGACCTGAGATCCATGCTGCCCGCATCGAGGCCAAGAGACATAAATATTGAACGACCTTTATCATTCTCATCGTCCATTGCTTCCTGATAATTATACTTTTTTTTTTTTTAAATAAAATTTGAAATTGATCAAAGTATTGGAATGAAATAATGTTAATCCAAGTGCGCAATAAAATTACTTATCATCCTATTAGATTACTTTTACTTATGGTAATTAAAGAAAAAATAAAATTAAAAATAAGATTACATCTTTTTGTGCGGGTAAATTAAGCGGATTTTCTGAGGTACCGGAAGTCAATACTATCATTGATTTTTCAAGGAAATCAACAGCTGCCGGATCTTTCACCGATTTCTTACCCTGTAATTAATTTACAACTGTAATAAGGTATACGCGTACACCTTGTAATCTTTTGAATTTGTAAAAAAAAAAAAAAAAACAATAAATTTTATCAAAGATGAGAATATAACTTCAAAGAAAATTGAAAGATAAAATATTTCAAATCTAAAATTTCTTCGAATTTTTTAATAGCAAAATTCAAGAAGAATTTAATTTGCTATTTTTCAAATATATTTCAAAATTATAAAGTCAAACCTTTTTGATTATAATATCATCTTTACCAATATAAGCATTCTGCTCTTGTTTATGATGCTTTAAAATATGCTTCGTTAAATTTCCTGAAATAAAAATATTTTTTATTATCAATCATCTAAAGGTACCATTCATATATATATATAAACTGATAAATTTGATAAAATAGAATTATGAACTTATCAGATATTACGTTGAAATTATCAAATTGTTATCAATAAAATTTGAAAGAGTAATAAAAATGGAAATGAAATAAAAATTAACCGAACTGATAAAATAAATACTGATAAAGTTTTAAGGCTTATAAAGATGGGGAAAGCATTAAAATAGAAAAGTATCGCTATTCTCTTCATGGAAAAAAATCACTTCTTGATTTTGATCAGATCAGCTTTGTGTATTGATTTGTGATGAAATTTTATGAACAAAAAAAATTTTCTGCTTCTTTAGAAATCATGATTGATAAAAGAAGAAACAAAAAAAATTTTTTGAAAAATAAATTAAAACTTTTTTAATGCTTACATGAGTGATTTCAGTAATCGATTGTAGCAAATTAAAGTTGTTGGAACAGGTTGCATCAGATTGAATTGTATGATTAATTAATTAATTTATCCTTACACTTAATTAATTACTCAATTTTTTTCCCCTGCTTAAATCATCCTGCTAGTTCAATTTATGTAATATAAACGATATGGAAAAGCAGATGTTACAGAAATGAATTAATTAAATTTCAATTTCATTTTTAAATTATAAATTTACGAATTAAAAATCCCAGAAGTGAATTCAGCAGAAAACTAAATTGGAAAAGCTATGTATAATAATTAAATTGTATTCAAAAAATATCTCTTAGATGAAAAATGACTAATTTATTTTAGTCGATAAGAGAGATCGAATATGTGAAATACTTAATATTGGAAATGAAATTTATTAATATCAGAAATGAAATAGTTCACTATTGACAGGAAAAAATGTTACTAAATTTGATAAAAAAAAAGATATAAAAATTGAAATGATTTTGCCAAGAAAAAATTAACAGAGATAATTTTAATTGTTTTATAATTAATAGAAATGAAAATGAAAATTACTTACTTTTTTTAGCATTTACTTTTTTCTTAACAAAAAAATTACTTTCCCTATCTAATATGATAAAATAATTACTTCATTTAACTAAATTAATCTAATTATTAATAAATTTTTAAAAGTTCTAATTTCAAAAAATATTAAATGCTAATTTAAAAGATACTATTTTATGATAAGCAAGATTTTATTAGCAAAAAAAAAGAAAAAATCATGCAAGTTTTGCATTTAAAATGAAAAAATAAAAATACTTTTTAAATATCATCTATTAAAATTGGGTAAAAAAGATTTTTTAATATTGAATTAAAATTTTTATCAGAGCTATTAAAAGTATTGATTGATACGAATACAATATTACAGTAAGATGGAATATGATAATACAGTTCAGTAATATCTTTTACTATTATTGAATTTTACTAATTATTGGATAAGTATTGAAAGTTACGATAAATATTATTGTACAATAATATACATTACGATATTTAAAATTTAAGAATTAAATATTGCTATAACTGATATGAATTATTACAATAATACATATAATTAGTAATTAATTATCATCTTAAACAAATGTATAATTTACAAATAAGTAATTAATTGATTAATTTTTCAATTTTTTTTTTTAATACCAAAATGTTTCCTTCCTTTTGTAATACAATAGAAAACTGTAAAGGAAGAACAAAATTAGATGACCTGGTAACCTAAAATATGGTTCTAATAACAATTCTTTCAGTTATTAATAGAAGAAATGGAATCATGGAAGAATATTTCAAAATATTAAAATACCTCTTAATTACTCAAATTAAATATTCTATACAAATAAATAAATTACTCATGAAATGATAGTAATAATTTTCATTTTAAAATTTTATTATTATCCACCGTATTATCAATTAATTATTTGGAAATTTTAGGAAAATATTCAAATTTATTAAATTATCTGTCATTTCATAAATTTTCATTATATTTCTCGTTTGTATTGTTATCATTATTATTATCATTATCATCATCATTATTATTATCATTATCGTTATTATTTAATCCATCATATCAGGCTAAAAATAACAAAATGATATGATAAAAAAAAAACAATGAAATAGAAAAATAAGATGCAATAAAATGAAATTTCCATTTTTGTATTTCTGCCTTTAAAATTTTATTTGAAATTTTTGTAATTAAAATTAAATTTCTATTACAAATAAATTATATGAAAACAGTTTTTGTAATTACTTTTTCCCTTTTCAATCAGTTTATCTGATTTCATTGATAAGATTGTTCCTCCTTCCTGCATTGTTTCTAAGTGTTCATTTTAACGATGACAAAGTCTAAATCTTATCCGATCAACATCATTATCACCAAATGGAAGTATAATAAAATACAGGTTTCGGACAGAAATTTCTCTTTCTTCCCGATTATCATTCAAACTATCCCCCTCTCCCCCCTCCACCTGTCCACTACCTGTGTCCACTTCCCCCCCCTGTGTCCCCTCCCATCCTCCCCGCTTTCCCCCAAATATCACAACTGCAAAACATCAGCAGTACTTTCCACAAATGATGATGAATCGTTTTGTCCCCCCCGCTTCCTCCTTTCCTTCGTGTGCGGTATTGTCATCACCAAAATGACCGAAGGCAAAATTTTTGCATGATTGTAGTAAATGCATGAATGCAAACAAGGAACACAGAAGGAAGGAAATATAGTTTGAAATTGTGAACAAAAGACAGGAAATCGCCTGTAGGTTAGTGGATATTATCTACTAAAATTTCTACTAGATATTTATCTATTTTGTAAATTTAACTTACTTTTAACTTCAATATTAACATTTAATTTTAACTATTAACTCAAAATTTAACTTATTTAATGCATACATTCAATTTTAATTTTAATTTTTTGCAATTTCAATTCATATTCATATTAATTTTAAAAAAATTTGTAAATCAATAAATCAAGCCATGAATTCTATTGACAGTTTAGAAATAAAATACTGATAGAATGATTATCAATTATCAAAAATTTAAATTTATTTCTGTTCAAATGTTCGTTGCATGAACTTCTACCATCTCCATCTCCATCTCATCTCATCTCCTCAACAAAAATGTTAATCATCCTTTGTTATCTTCAATTTACTATCATTTTACCGCCCCCTTTCTATCATTTACCATCTCCGCCTCCGTATTTCTTCTGTCATCAGAAAGGGGGACAGTAGCGCATTTTGATAATGACAATTCTTATTTACAAACCGGATATATAAATCGGTGAGAAATATACAAATTTCATTACATCTAATAAATTGCACAAAAGACAACACAATGCACTGTACTTCTCCTCCTATCAAATCATCATTACTTGTAAATATATATTCTTAAAAAATAATAATCAGGGGAAAAAAAAAAAAAAAACTTATCTTAACTTGAATTCACAATTTTACAAAAAAGAAAAAATATATATAATTTTAATAATTCATTACATTTATCCATTCTTCCCTCTCTTTTCCTTTTCTTATCAAATTATCCTTGTTAATTAACATTCATAAATGATAAATTAATTATAATTGATAATTATTTTCTTATTCCTTTTAGATAAAAATAATTAATAACTATAAAGTATTTAATATTGCTAATCATAATATTACTAATATTAAATTAATAAATTTTTATTTAAATCATGATTGAATAAATAAATGATTGAGAAAAGAAGGAAGAAAAAAAAAATCAATAAATCAAACTAATCAAACATAATTTAAAACAATATTTTATTGTTTTTTCTTCGTTTCTTTTTTATTATTGATTAAAAATTTTATCAAAAAAGCATTTTTTCTTATGATTGAATAAATGATTGAAAGGAAAAAATCAATAAATCAAACTTGTAATAATTTAAAACAATATTTTATTGTTTTTCTTTCTTTTCTTTTTTATTATTGATTAAAAATTTTATCAGAGAAGCATTTTTCTTATGATTGAATAAATGATTGAAAGGAAAAAATCAATAAATCAAATTTGTAATAATTTAAAATAATATTGTTTTTCTTTCTTTTCTTTTTTGTTATTAATTAAAAATTTTATCAAGGAAGCAATTTTTTTTCTTTAATCGAATAAATTCCACACTTATATAAAATATATTGACTGATTTCATTCAAAAAGAGATATTTATTAATAGAAAGAGATTTTGGAATTGAGAAAAATCCGGTTCATTTGCAATTCCTCTTTCAATAGAGCTTATTACTACTACAACAATAATTATCATCAAACGTAGATAATAATGGCAATATCTTATTCTTCCTACCAAATAACAACTTCTCTTTCCTCCTACCATCGAAAAATTTTTTAATCATTTAAATATAATTCATTATAAATTATGATAACAAATGATAATCAAGAAAAATTACTAGAAACAATGATTAAAGTAATAAATAATATTGTTATTGCTATTAATTGTAATATTAATATTAATAGAGTTAACTCAATCACAGTTATATAGTGATAATTTAACAAACATATGAAAGAGAAATAAATTCTTCAATGAGAATTTAAAGAAAAAAAAAAAAACTTATCGATAGTATAACCAAAAATATTATAATATAAAATTGATATTGATTGCTTATTTTTGTTTTTACTATTATTGCTATGATATTAGTTGAAATTTAAATTTTATACTTTTAAAGAAATAACAGGAATGTTTATTTTAAGAAGTTTTTGAATAAGTTTAAATTATTTGAAATAATTGGAAATATGAATTATTACATGATATTTTAAAATGCAATCAAACATATTAAAATTTAATCACCCAGAATTAATTAATTTAAATATCCAGAAATAGATATGATTTAATTAATTTATCAGGATCGTAGATAGCTGCTGCTTAATTGTCTAGAGACAGTTATATAAAGATAACTTAATTATCCAGAGATAAATTGATAAATATAAATATCAAATATTGATATGTAGAAGATTAAATTAAATAAAAGTTCAGACATTCTTGTGGTACTTTTAATATTTCCTATTTATGCTATGCAAGAAATATAAATTGATGATCCTGAAATAATAAACTGAAAATGAATCAAATCATCTGTCTCAAATTAACTAAAACTTGAAAGCTTATCAATAAACTGATGTTGAAATTTAAAAATATTGGTCAAAGTTCTATTAAGTTTTTACGAGTTTAGCTTTTAACAAAAAGTTAAGTTATAACAAAGTTTTTACGATTGAAAAATCGCTTTTCCAGAAGAGGATTAAGGGTAGCTATTGATAAAGGATTGATAATTAAATAAGTTATTTTCTGTAAGTTCTTTATCAGTTCTGATAATAAAAAAGAAATTTCAAGCAGAATAAATGAAAAATTGATAAATGATTAAAATTAAATATATAAAATGCAAAAGAAAAAAATGAAAACGAAAATTTTATAGAACGAAATTATTGGCAATTTCAATTTTGATTTCTGCATTCTCGTTTTTCTCCTTTTTCTTCCTCTTAAATATATTTTTTTTTGATAATTTAAAAGTAAGTATGCTAAATAATTAACAAATTTTTAAATTAAAAATGTTTAAATCTTAAATTTCAAATGATACTAAAATGATATTTAATAGAATACAAAAATAGATATTAATTAAATATCAGTATAACAATTTATATCTAAATATTAGACTTAAATTATTTACAGTTAAATTTTAAATTATTCTTAAGGAATTCATTGTTGCAAAAAATAATCAAAAATTTTTGCAATGAATTAAATGAAGAAATCGAAGTGCTACTAATCTTAAAAATTAAAAAAGAAAATAACAAGTAAAAAGATTTTAGAAAAAAAGTAAAAAGAGATAAAAGTAATCTTACGTGGCTACAAAAAAAAAAACAGAAAAAGAAGTAAGGTAATAATTTTACGTGATTAGAAAAACAAAGCAGAAAAAAAAATTTTCTTAATAAATTACTAAATTTTTATTTCAATTTTAAAAAAGTAATAAATAAATAAATAAGTAATAAATTATGAAAAATTATTTATATACTTGAAATTAAAAGAAAGGGAGATTGAAAAAATTAACAATTATATTAAACTTTTCCTAAAATCTTTATTTGAAATGAAATTATTATCCTTCTTTCATTTTTTATTTTTGATAATTCAGAACTTTAAAAAGAAAAAAAAACAAATCATTATTTCATTATTTATTATTTAATTGAAGATATTAAAGTAAAATAATTAGAATAATTAAAGTAATTAAAGTAAAAAAATAAATTAAAAAAATGCATGACAAATATGATTTTATATACTATTTTCAAATAAAATTATAATTTATTCGATAACTAAAATTACAATAAATCTATTATTTATTGTTTTCATTCATTTGCTTAATTGTATATTTACTGCTTTTAAAATAATTCGAGTAATTAAAGTAATTAAAGTAAAAAAATAAATTAAAAGAATGCATGACAAATATGATTTTATATACTATTTTCAAATAAAATTATAATTTCTTCGATAATTAAAATTACAATAAATCTATTATTTATTGTTTTCATTCAATTGTATATTTACTGCTTTTTGCGCTTTTGTTACCTTTAAACTGTCTAATCAATTTTTCGATGTAAATCACAATTTTGTTATTATTTGCTGTAAACAAGCTAATCTAGTTTACTGATCGAAGTAACAATGATGAAAGTTGCTTAGGAAAAAGCCCGCAGGGTTTAAGTAAAGATATCATGCTATGCTATCATCATGATACCGTTTTACCCATACCACTAAACAGATCGTTTCCATTCATCGTTCGTTTTCATTTCATTTCACTTCAACTTTATTAAACCGGATATATGCGCTATCATCAAAAGCTAAATAACTCTCATCTCTCTCTCTCTCCCCCTCTCTCTCTCTCTCTCTTCATCTAAGAATGATAAATGCTTGAAGGAAAAAAAAAATGATAAACTTCATTTACATAAATACAGCAAATTAATTCCATTTAATTGAATAAGAGGAATGGTATTGAATTATAGAGCATTCAATAGTCTAAAAAAAACGAATTTAGATATTTCTAAATCGATTAAATTTGATCAATCAATCAATCAATAGCATTTAAAGAGATGAAGAAAGTTACGATCTTTGTTCAATGATATCCTAAAAATAAGCATAAGAAAAAAAAAACAAGAGAAATATATCATTAATAAATGAAAATAGAGAAAAAAAAAAGAGTAATGAATTAGTCATTTTTGTGTTTTTAATTAAAATCGATTAATAAAAATTTAATTAAAATATAATATAGATGGGAAATGAAGAATATCTACTTTTTCCTTTAGTTAAACAAAAGAGAAAAGATTTCATTAATGATAATTAATTATAAGCTTAATTATGCTTACAAAAGTCTTACTAACTAACTAACTAACTAATAGAAAGATCGAAACGAAAAAGTTAAGCGTTCATTTACAATGATAATGATAAAGATAATACTATTATCATTATTATCATTACTATTATTATTGTTAGATTTGATTTGAAATTTCTAACATTAACAATGGAAAATTTCAAACAATTTGCTATTGAAATATTGGTAAAATAAATAAACTTCGAATATACTTCAATTGAAATTTCTTTTCGATAATTAATCGTTTGAAAATAATTAATTGACGAGTTTAAAAATGAAATGAAATTAAAACGGAAAAATGAAAAGGAAAAACGAAATTCTAACCTTTAAGCCTCGATGATTTGCCGCAAAATTTGCAAACATATGGTTTGAGTGCGGTATGCACGGATCGATGTTCCGCTAAATTAGACCGGAACCGGAATGCTTTACCGCAAATTTCACAAATAAATGCTTTATCAGTATGAAACATATGCTGATGCTGTTGGAGTAATTTTTGACTAGCAAAACTTTTCGGGCATAAATTACAGGTAATCTCGTGATGAACCTGAGCTTGAGCTGATGATAAACCACCGGTGAGTAAATTTGATTGAACCGGTAAAACAATAGCAGATGATGGTGATGATGATGATGATAATGATGACGTTGCTGCTACTGCTGCTACTGCTGCTGCTGCTGCTGCTGCTGCTGCTGTTGTTGTTGTTGTTGTTGTTGTTGTTATTGCTATTGTTGTTGTTGTTGTTGTTGCTATTGTTGTTGTTGTTGCTATCGATAATGATGATGATGATGATGATGATAATGTTGATAATACCTGTTGCTGCTGCTGCTGCTGCTGCTGCTGCTGCTGTTGCTGCTGGTTGTGGTATTGATGTTGATGTTGATGATGATGATGATGATGATGATGATGATGATGATGTTGATGTTGATGCTGCAACTGTTGGATGGCACTTACTGCTACTGCTGTAGTATTAGTACTACTAACAGCAATCTTATTGTCTCCGCCTTCGGGCGTTGTTGTCGTTTGTAGCACAGTATTATTACAACTATTACTACTACCACTATTACTTGTGCTATTGCTACTTCGGATAGCGTTAGCAGCTGCTGTAGCTGCTGATGCAACTGCTGCAGCTGCTGATGATACCGATGCAGGTAACGTTGTTATTGTTGTTGTTGTTGATAATAATGATGATAATGTTGAGAATATTGATGATGATGATGATGATGATGATGATGAGGATGATGAGGATGATGATTGTGCTGATATTGATGATAATAATAAACTATTTTCACTCATTATCTTATTATTATTATTATTATTATTTACAAATTTACCGTTACCTTTTTTTTTTTAAAAATTTTTAAAGTAAAATAAAAAAAAAAATATTTAATATATATATATATGTATATTTTATAGGAAGAAAATTCCGTATGGTTTAAAAAACCAGTTTTTTTTTTTTTTTTTTTCACGGAAATAAAAATTCCGAATAAACCAACAATAATGAATTATTCGTTAATTATCCAATTGCGCAATAACAATATTCCCAAATTATCGTTGTTGTTGTTGTTGTTGTTGTTGTTGCTGTTGCTGTTGTTGTTGTTGTTGTTGTTGTTGTTGCTATTATTGTTATTGTTGTTGCACTTGTCTTTAAATGGCAATATAGCCAAAAAATTAGCAATAATCATATAGATTGATGAATAAATTACCATCACTGAAATAAAAAAGTTTTTGTTTTTCGTGAAAATATAAAAAAGAAAAGAAAAAAGATTGATAAGAAATTGATAAGTTTATTTTCTTATCACTTTTTTTTTTCCCCTTAATGATAATAAAGAGCTTTAAAGGAGGATGTGTTAAGGTGAAATGAAATGGTTGATGTGAATGGAATTAACAAGAAAGAGTGAAATGGACGGAAAACGAAGCCCTCGTATATCTATCGCATTTTCCTTACAGGATTACCATTCTATATTGTAGTGTATGTGTGTATGTGACAGACATATACGTGTATGCATACAGACACATACGTGTATGCATGCACACACGCACACACATACACACACCCACACACATACACATACATGCATGTATATATATATATGTATATATACATGCATGCATATCACACCTCCCACTGAATTGACACAGTCAGGGATAACACAGAGCTGACATGTTTTCAGTGGACAACAGGTTGCTGATAGGAAGGATAATACGGCGTTCCGTCCTGACAGACAGTCTTTTCGTCGTCGTCCCCCGCGTTCTTCCGTCACCGCGGTGAACGATGCATTCGATAATGGCGGTTAAATAATGAATGGATTCGGTGATACTGGAATGAGCAGTGAGCAGTTGAGGCGGGGGGAAAGAAAAGTGAGTAACTGCTATTACTGCTATTACTACTACTATTACTCTTACTGTGTTTAATACTACTACTACTACTACTACTACTAAATGCTATTTGTTACTACTGCTAATATAGCTAATACAATTACCACTACTACTACTACTGCTGCTGCTGCAGTTATTATCACTAATACTACTACTACTGCTATTGCTAATATAAATTTTAAATTTAAATATAACTTTGTACGAAGTATTATTTTGTTTTTGAGGAAAAAAATTATTAAATAAGGAATTTTTGTTTTTTTTTTTGGAATAATTTAAAATTTGAGGAAAGAAACTTTTTTCATTAATTCATATTTCAGATTTTTGTTTTGTTTTTTTTTTCATATTTGAAATAGAAAAAATTTGATTCAATGATAATTACTGCAAGTAAAAGGTAAGAATGATTGGAACGATTGGATAAAATGTGATTTAAATTCTCTTTCTCTTTTCATTGATTAAATTTACAAAAGAGAAATTCTTTTCTTTTTTCTTTTTGATAAAATTTAAAATGTGTTAAATTAAATTTATACTTAAGAAAAATTTCTTGGAAGGTATTCATTTTAAAGAATTGTTAATAATGTTATTTCAATTTTATTTGCATATTTATAATATTAAAATAGTAATAGATAATTGTTGACATTTTTAAAACTTAAATTTATATGTATTCTTATTAATTGTTAAATTGAAATTTTTTAGCTGAATATTTATTTAGACATTACAGTGATAATAGTGATTATTATTGATTATGATAATGATTATTGGGAAGATCTTACGATTGAATTCTTATTAATTGTTAAATTGAAATTTCATAGCTGAATATTATTTAGACATTACAGTGATAATAGTGATTATTATTGATTATGACAATGATTACTGAGAAAACGCTATCATCATCAACTACCACAAACAACGATTCTATTAACGAATACAACAACGATATGACACTTCAATAATGATGATAATGATAATTATAGTTTTTTTTTTCTTTCGAATCGGAATGCAACAGAATGATGTTGGCTGAGATTTATTTGTAGCTATGAAATGAGCTTGTAAGCTAGAATTTTCTTCCTTCCTTCCTTCCTTCTATGATTTCATTCTTTCTTTATTGTTGGAATACTTTTTCAACCTAATAAAAATAAAATTATTGAAAAGAGAAAAAAAAAAGATTTACTTATGAATATTTCTCCGTAACACTTTCATGTCATTTCGTTTTTTTTTGTTTTAATTTAATTGATAATTTGGTGATTAAATGATATTAGCTTATCAGGAAATTTATTAATTTTAATATTATCGTACAAATTATTCCATACATCTATTGCAAAAATAGGCTGCTAGTTTTATTTCACACAATATTGTTATAAGCAAAAAAAATAATTAATAATTAATAATAATAATATTTATTATTAATAGTAATAGTAGTGATAATAATGATGATAATATATATTGCAATAATAATAATAATAATAATAATAATAAAGATAGTGATTGCAACAACAATAACGACATTAACAACAACAACAACGACAACAAGAAACAACGATAATAACAACAATAACAATAGAAACTGAGAGTTTTAGCAGAAAAAAGGAAGAATGATAAGGACAATTATTAGTTTTAGTATTATTATTATTACTATTATTACTATTATTACTATTATTATTATTATTATTATTATT
>JABVXU010000438.1:0-45775 GCA_013365365.1 Cruorifilaria tuberocauda
ATTTATTTTGTTTTTTGTTTTTTATTCATTTTGTTTTTTTTGTTTTGTATTGTAGTACCAGTATAATTTTTATTATTTTTGATTTTCGGTTAGATTTTATATTATTAACTAGTTTCTATTTAGTCTTCTAAACTAATTTTGAGTTTTCTCGCCTGTTTTATGTTGTTATTTTTTACTCTGTTTTTTGTTTTGTTAACTTTTATGTTTTGGATCACTTTGTCTGATGGAGGGTTTTTGTTATTCATACTTTTGTTTTTGCTTCACTAGCTGATGATTTTTTTAATCGCTGTGTTGTTTGTTAGTTATTAAGTTGTTTATGTAGAAGTTTTTAGACCGATTTTTTGATATTTTTAGGAAAAATCGGGAAAGGAGGCCAGCAATAAACTCAGTGAATGATATTCAGCCAGAATTACTCGAAGTGCTGTACAATCTGCTACCAAATTTTGAAATCCAAATAAAACATGCGGACGGAAAAATGGCGTCAAAAGAGAACATGCATAATTCTTGAAAATTTACTTAGATTTCAGTACAATATATCAGAACTTAAAGTTTTCCAAAATTTCAGCAAAAATTTAAGAAATCCGTAATTTCGCAAGTGCCCTCTACTTCGCAGGCACTGAATAGTACTAAGCAATTAGTTTTATTATATTTTACACAATTTCATCGTAATTGAACGAAATGAAAAGTATTCAGAAATAAAGTCATTTTTGCTACCTCAGGTCATCATCAGCTTATATGCCATTTTTCTACACTAACGTAGATATTAGTTTATCTAAAGAGAGTTTTTGTTTTCCAACAAAAACAATTTAAAATCTTCCCACTTATGTCTACGTTCGTTCTTGCCTAAAATTTGAATAAATATATGAATCAAATAAAAATCCAAAGTGATTAGCAATTTTATACGCTTCATAATAGCCTCACCAATATCACAACACAGCGTTTATAAAATCTACACTTGACATTTGATATTGAGATTGGACAATATGAAATTATTCGATAATCGCATGACAGCCAGATGTGCTTCAGTGTAGTCACTTCTATCAGATCTCTCAGATATTATAGACCCCTCCCGACAGATATAAACTTCCACCAAGCATTCTCAATACCACGCCGATGTATTATGTAAAGAATTCAGAAGATATTTATGACATACGGCCGATAGTATGCTTGAAGTTTGCATGTTGTTGCTGTTCGTTAGCGCCGCTTCACGAGTTCGAACAGCCTGATTAAATTTCTCTGAATTTTTGGAGAGTTGATTTAATTAATTTGGGACACATATTTATTTCTGTTTTGATACAATGTATTTCTGCCTCGGTTGGAATGTAAGAGACTTTATGCAATTTAGATTTAACTGTTCTAGCTTGTATTGTGTTTCATTTTCCTTAATGTTCAAATAATTTCATCACTGTGCTGATTGTCAACATCGAACTATTGCATCACTTTTAAGCACGGGATGGATATCGCTCAAGATATCATCACATACAGTAGGATTTGTTTTTAATCGCTGGTGACGTCTGGTGACGAAGAAAGTGAAGAAAGATGGTGTTAACTGCTGTGCTATCTATGGTTCGCTATATTGGCCACATAGATGATTGGGATTTTGTCGATCGTTTGCACAGCTATTTCACTACCAATATTCTCATTGCATTCTCTATTCTCGTTAGCTTTAAAGTAAGCTTTTTTTGTTGTCATAATTAAAGCAGCAGTTTAAGAACATTATACTCTTTAAATAAGATCAAATTATATTTATTGAGTTATAAATGAGTAATGAGTTGAGGAGTTGAGCTTCCTTTGCTACCATTTTTTATTATCTAATTTATCTGTCTTGTTATTTAGATATCATCGCATTTTTACTTATAATAAAGAGGAATATCAAATTTATCTTTATTCTAATCTATTTTTCAAATTTATTATATTAAGTTTTCAATTACTTTTAATATTGTTTTTACTTGTGACACATAATAGGTTTAGTTAGATTGTAGCGGAAAGCTTAGATGTTTTCATATTAGGTTTCTAAATCTTCAAACATTGGAAATTCTTCAGCCTAATATTTATGCTTGATTCAGCTTCTCTCTTCACATTACTCATCTATCATTTTTATTTCAGCAATTTAGTGGAAAACCGGTCGAATGCTTGGTACCTGATATCTTTAGTGGATCATGGGAACAGGTAAGCGTTGTTATGATTTACGAAAATTTTTGAAATATGTGATATTAAACTCTTGAAATTTGAAATCTTTTTATGTGCATCTTTCCTTCTTTCTTCTTCGCTTCGCGACAGTTAGTTTTTAATCATTTGGATTGGATAATCATGCCTTATCAGTTCTTTTGCATATATAAATGATTTCTCATTTATCTGTACACATGACATCGCGATCTCCTTTAACTACTGCATTGTCATCATGTTCCCAAATTTACGAATACTCCGTAAATTAATTGTTATCAGTTTTGTTCTTGTTTTTATACTGTCATACTTAAAAAAATGGTTGGTATTTTCTGTTAATCAACCAATGATCTCATTTTCATGGAAGATATTTAATCGTAGGGCTTTTTCTTTACCCAGGAAATTCAGGGATGAATTTCATGGTCTTTTCTAATGCATGTCATTAAATGATATTTTTGCTTTGTAATTCATGTCGTGATTAACTGATGGATAACAGTATTGGGAATCTTGGTAGATTTTGTTTTCAATTAGAATGAAATAATCAATTTTTGTAGTATGCAGAGAATTATTGTTGGGCTCAAGATACATACTATATACCAATACGTGAAATAGTTGCTGGTATGCCAACTACGGAGAAAAAACAGCGACGCTTATCCTACTACCAATGGGTACCATTCTTTTTGTTAGTTGAAGCAGCTTGTTTTCGATTACCTAGTCTTGTGTGGAAATATTTGGCTGGACATTCTGGTATGTTTTAGTTAGTATTACTTTTTTTATTAACTATTTTTAATTTGTAAGCATATTTAGTAAAACGAATTATCTTAGTTTTGTGGTCACAAATAAATTATAAAGTTATTAGCGATGATTCTTAATGTTCGAAACTATTAAGATTTAATAGGATGTTTATTCATTTCAAATCAACTCCGGATAATACAAAATGTATGTGAAATATTCATTGTGGACAGTTGTAGATTTCCAGCATTAGGTTTTTTAAAAGTAATAATCAGTTTTATGTAGAATTATACTGGAATTCTGTTCATTTAAGGCATTAAATTGCATGAAATCGTCAAGTTATCGTCGGATCCGAATAACATCAAACCAGAAATAAAGAAAGCCAATATTAAATCACTTACCCTACATTTACATGTAACTGCTCCTCACAGTTTTAACGATATTTCTTTTATTGTTAACTTTGTTGAAATTGATGATTTATAATGATATAGCATCAAAAATAGATTCTTTAATATTTATAGTTTTCAAGTTTTTTTTTTGTTTAGGGAGCTTTAAGATTTCACCGAAGATTGCGGAAGAAACAGATCCATCCTCATCGTTATTTGAGAATCTTCAATATGCCTTATACAGCTTCATTTGTCACTTGCACATATCTATTTTCTAAACTTCTTTATCTAGTTAATGCTTGTGTTCAGTTACTAATCATGAACAGGTTGGTTAGATCACTCTTCAAATGCAAATTTATTATAAACATTTAAACGTTATCTTTCAAGTTCAGATTTGACGTATGACTTTTTTTCTAAACTTATTCCTTGCTGAAAATTATTTTGATGAATCTCAATTTGAAGTCAGTTAACGCTTTATGTTATTTCTTCAATGAAAAATAATGCAAATTAAGTGTTTCATCTTTCATTTTGATGCAAGGTGTGTGTCAAATAAGATTTGAATAAAAAATATTTAGGAAGATTTTTACATGCTCCAACTCATTGGTGTTAGTAAATTCAAATTTTTTTTTGATGTCAATTCTTTAGGTTTCTTGAGACAGATCGTTACAATTGGTATGGTTTGGGAGCAGCACTTGATCTTTTGAATGGTACAACATGGGAACAGTCGGGAATGTTTCCACGAGTGTCATTATGTGATTTTGATGTAAGCATTTTTGAAATTTCTATTCATTATCTAACCTGTGCGATTAAAAAGATGTACTCAAGCTCTTTTTACAATAGTCATTTTCAGGTTCGCGTGATGGGAAATATTCAAGAACATACTATACAATGTGTCCTCGTTATCAATATTTTCAATGAGAAAATTTTTATATTTCTTTGGTTTTGGTTTGTTATTGGAATTTTTTCATCATACTGCTTCATTATGAAGGCTGATTTTCTCATAACTGTTCACAAGAATGTCGCTTCTGCGATTACAATGATTACTTATGAGTCTCATTTTCACAGATAAAATCGACTAAAAATTTTCACTGAAATATTAACTTCAAACTTTTCTGCGAGACTGTCAGGTATATTACAGGTACTTGACCTTAATAATTTTTACAAGTGGCAGTCTAACTTTCTGGATTACTGTATGTTTGGTGCCTCATCCTAATCGGAATTTTGTTACTCGTCATTTAGAAATGAGTGAATTGCCTTTCGATGCTCAAGGTGAGTATTTAAGGTTGGCAACAAGTATTATTGCCAATATCTAATTGTTCAATGGATGAATTGTTTTTAACATTCCATTTAGCCTTTCTTAATAAATAAGAAAATAATAATGCTATGCATCTATGTATTTAGTCAAAATATGGTATGGATTAGAACTTATAATTTCGTAGAAAAGCAAACGTTTTCTATTGATTTGATATTTGGATATATTTGCCAAATGAGACTTCACTTATTCAGAAAGATAAATTTCCGGAAATATATTCTATTTCCTATTATAGTCAAGAGTAGATCAGTAAGCCGCGTAATCAGCAGTTTTGTACACTCTCTTAGTATCATATTGAAGGACATGAAACAATACACATTGCAGTAAATTACGGCTTCAAATAAGTCAATTCTTAGAAGTTTTCATCGCAGAACTAATTCTATCGATTTGTAGAAAGCGATGATGATGTGGAGCGATTCATAAATCGATATCTGAAAAGTGATGGTATGTTTGTAGTTCGGATGATAACGCTTCATTCTGGTGTAATTTTTGGTAGTGAATTGGTACTTGCATTATGGAAATCCTATTTTGGTATTGAACCGCAATTACGGCGTTGCAACTCTTTCCCAGCTGGCGCTACGATATGGTCACCACCTGCAGGCATCACTTGAATTTATTTTCATTATAGACATGGAAAACAGAAGACTTAGTACTCTAAAATATATGTTAGAAATTTAATGAAATATAACACCTGCGTCAAACTTCACTTTATTTTTCACACAGTGTTGAGCTGCATTTATGAGATGGATTTGAGCTTTCCATCCGTACTTTCGGTAGAGAACGATTTCTCTTTATGCAATTCATAAGGGAAAAATTAAAAATATATATTCAATTTTATTTCTCAATGTACTACGTTTAAACATTTTTATTAATCATATTGATTCATTTGGTGAAATTTTTTTCTTGAAATGTATTTATTCACGAAAATAATTGATTAGAAAATTGAAATTTTTAGACAAGCAACTTGACGATTTTGATCTTAGTGAGTTCGATAACGATTCTAACTTTAAATTGCTCCAAAAAAAGATTGATGAAAAAAATAACCGAAATGCGATGGAGAAAATATTAGATGTTACAAAGACTGAAGAAAATTCGTTGTTAGTATCCGAAAGTGAGTATTATTAAAGCATATTAACTGGAACTTAAAAGTTAAAATATTATTAGCTTAGTTTTTTATTCATGTATTTTCTTTCATTTCCTTTCCCTTCACTATTTTCCATTCATTATTTGTATAATTTTTGAGGTCATTTGAGCGAATAATAACTTTAGGACTTCAAAAATTCTTGCCTTGTAATCACTATATAATCTTTTGATTACTCATCTGGGCCTCATCTATGCATTGTTTACTCAATTATAAAATAAGTCATTGAACTTTTATGAACAGTATGCTTTTCTTTCCTAATCATTGATCATTATTTATATTTCTGTTCTCAGAATTTAATAAACTGATTTAGATTTGTTTTTTCTTAAATTATGCAATGCTTATGCTAGTTTATGAAGCTTTGAATATTTTAGAGTCAACTGGTCCAACACAAATCTTCAGAAGTAATTCTCCGAAAATACGAATAGACAATGAAAGTCGTTTAATTCAACGTGCAGTTGTTTCATCTCATCCATCTTCCACCTTCTACAATTCAACTGAAAAGGCTGCTAATTTTATGATTTGACATTATTCATAATTATTTGGAAGTTTTAAATTAGTGGTCACAACTATCCTATTAACATTATTGGTCTTATTGTCCTATGAAACCTGTAATAATGCATGTATTTTATATATGATTTGTGAACTTCAATGACACTCAGATTCTAAATTTTTGTGCGGAATGATCAAATGTATGTAAATTTGATATGCCTTTTAAGTAAACCAATGAACTTTGTATTATATTGGGTACCAGCGCCAGTCTAAATCTATTCAATAAAAAGATATCCGAAATGAAGCTCAATTCAATTCATGACTGCAAAAATGAACCTGACCTTGAACACCTTTCAATATCAACAATTTCGGTATAAATTTAATTTTTTATCCGTTCTATTTTGGTCTATTTGAATCTATTTTGGTTAGGTTTTATTTAAATCACTTATGTATTGTTTCGTAATCTAGCGCAACATCCTTAACTTTGTAGGTGCTTATTGCAGTTTATTTGCTGTTCGAGAAAAGGTGCACATTGTTTATTTATGCTGAAAAATTTAGTCCATTTCTAGTGTGAAAATTAAAGACGAGAAGTGTTTAATTGGCTAGGTAAACGTTGAATCGGCAGGATATTATTTTACGAACTTTATTTCGAAGTTTTGAGTCTCAAATTCAAGTATTTCAGTGCCTTTGGTTATTCGACATTTTTTCCTATGTCTATTTCATTTTTTTTTCTTTAAATGCTCTATACCATTATTTTGCAATTATTTGCATTTTGCGCTTGTGCGTCTTAATTCGAAAAAATTTTGCGGATAAAAATATTGATGTACATTACGCGCCAAGTTGTTTTTGTATATTCTTTGAGACCAAACAAGATGTTTTTTCCTTCGCGAAGAATTATTAAATTCTTCTTCTTCTGGAGGATTCCATTCGATCCAGTGAAATTCTTTCAAGTCTTTGCAAGTTCCAAATTACATAATTAACAAATTAGCCTTTTTATCACGGTTATGAAAATAATGAAATAGTAATTAGAGGAGAGATCCTATTGAATTATTAATGATGAATGCATTTTTTTGGCGCATTTTAACGGCATTTGCATAATTCAACCATGTAATTTAAATTTTTGATTATTATAAACCGATGAATCATTGTTAGGTAGTATTCCGAAGAGAAAGGTATCGTAAGCTATTCAGAATATGAAGAGAAATTTTCTACAAAATAATTGCAAGAAGTATTCACAATGAGTAGGTGTGTTTAGTCTATTTAGGGATACTCTCTATAAAGTCAACAACCTTGTTTCTGATTCGTAGCATACTCGAGAGTCGAGGATTATCCAAAGCCCATAACAGTTCAGAAATTGGCTCGATGAGCTTTTTTTCAAGAGATACATTAGAACGTTCGGTTTCGAAATCCCGAGAAAAAGAACGTCGGTCGACAGTATCCCACGAACAATCATCTGATTCGGAAGCAGAAGAAACAAAAAAAGGAGGATTGCTAGAGCAACATCATCATGACATTGGAATCCCAAAACATTCAAGTAATGAAGAAAATGAAGTAGGATTCATGGATTTAATTAAAATAAACTTTTAGAAGTTATCGCAGAAAATGACCGCTGTTCAAAATAATCACGAACGGTTGGTTATTCATGATGCAAGCTTCTTCCTCGTGAAGCTTTTAATTTAATTTATCATAACACTTGAAATTTGTTAGAAATAATGCGCTTGTTGGTTAACTCACTTATAACATATTCTTTTCAGACCAAAGTAGCTCGTCAAGAAGCACTTCAGTATTGTCGAGATAACTTGATTATTAAACCGAAAAAAATGCCTTATGACCAGAAACAGGTTTTTTCTACTTGGAGTTGCAACATAACGGGACGGGCAAACTATTCACTCTTTTATGACAATTTTTGACCACAAATTGTTTTATTGTCTTTTCATTTATCGTTATTATTCGATCTTCAAATCATAGAATTCAGCTGTCAAATTAACTTTTAATGATTTGTAAATAACATGTTTATGAGAAAAGTTTCATTTAGCAAAAGATATCACAAGGAATAACAAAGGAACGATCAGACTATCCAACCATGGATGATATATGTAGTGATTGGGAATCGTATGATGAAACAGAACAAATAACCCATCAATCAGAAACAAAGTCGAAGAAGCCTATTCTACCGCACCATCAAATGCCGAAAGAATCTTCTCCTCAACTGCATCACCAACAACAACAACAACAACTCTTTCTACAATGTCATCAAAGTGCACAATATAATCAACAAGCTCATTATCAAACTTCGCAAAATCATTATCAAATTAAACAACTTATGCCACCCAAACCGAGTAATTTTATAAGGCCTAAAGATAAATCAGTCGAAAAACAGCAGTCGAAGAAGAAATCAAATGGATATTTGAAACCTAATAAGTAATTTCATTTTGCAAAACATTGTAAGTTGTAATATGGCGAAAGTGTACTCGACTGTTTGCTTATTGAATTTAATAAATTTTAAAAGTCAGAAAGAGAACTAACTCAGTGAGGAGGAGTAATATGTTGATGGGACACACCGACAATGATTAATAATTATTTTGAATAACTTCAGTTTCAACTTAATTTCCTGAATTATTGAAATATTTCATCATATTGAATTTGATCATAAATTTCATCAACAAATAATCACTTCAGTGATAGAATATGTGATTCGATGCACCTAGCAGAATTTCTTATTTTCAAGAAATGTAAAAATAATTCAAAATCATCAAATATCCACTCTAATTTCTTCACTCAATAATCCGTGCTCATTAAGAGAATCATGAAATACGGATTTGCTTATGTAAATCAGCCGGTGGTTGCAACATTTAAAGGAAGATTGCAGTTGCACCGTTTACGACTTTTTTACGATCACTGTTTACAGCAGTTCCGCTCGATGGAAAATTGCTATTCAGTCTTAATTTGCATTATCAATTAGCAATCTTTTCATTTCAATTCCTCATCTTCGAATGTTCGTAATAAATGAATTCAGTGTAAATTATTGCGTAAATCTTGTTCACTAACCAATTTTTTGAAAATGGCGTAATTTCATTAATTTTTGTTTAAATTCTCAACATTATTGTCTCTAAAACATTTCTCTAATATCAGAAGTTATTACAAAATAAATCCTTCCACTTATTTTATAAATTTATGCATTTTATGATGCAAAATTTAGATTGTTATCTATTTAATACTCATAATCAGATCTGAATTGTTGCAACATTTTTCTGCAGTTCTTGAAAGCTTAATCGAACTTTGTGGCAGTAATTTGATTGAAATCGAAAACAAACACATGAATTCAATTTCAGCAAATTATGGTGAGGAAGAGAAAGAAAGTGTATAGACCAGAAAAAGCCTACACACCTGTCAAGAAGTACCGTATCCGCTCTGAAAGTGCATCATCACTTGCAATGCTTAACTCACAGGGACATAGTAACGTATACCCTCAGGTCGACTGGACAATGTTGTTATGAGAGAATGTTATTTGACCTGATTAAATTTTGTGCCAGATTAATATTTCTGTGAGCAGAAAGAGCATCATCAACTGTTACACTACCAGCTACATCGAAACATATTACCGAAATCTCCCAAAATTGTCTAAAAATGTTGGTTGTAAAGGAGATCAGTTCTTCATAATTCATCAAAGTATGGCTGAGTTGATTTCGTTTTTGAATGAGTATATAGTAAATTGTAATTGTTCATCAAGTCACATTTGCAAGAGAGAAATTTTTGTGTTAAAATTACTTCTGGCAACCGAGATGTGATTCACAAACTCGTAATCAGATTTAATATCGATACTGAGATAACTTTCAGAACTGAAATATTACCATAATAACTTAATGGAAAAAAATCGACTTGGGTAAAATTATCACCGATTTTTTGGTAATGTTATAATACTATCAATTAAAAGGTTGATATTTCCGCTTCCTATGAATTTTTAGGGAAAAAGAAATGGAAATACTTTCGCAAATGAACTGGTCCCTTTTCATAACCACATTTCTTTTCGATATAACGGGGTCATTACCAAGTATCTTAAGGTCAACTCTAATTTTGAGTTTAGCGGAATATGTGTCGTTTTTTAAGTAGTGCTAGATGCATAGGGTAGGTTATCTATGCTTAGAACTATATTTCGTCTGTTCAAAATCAATAATGAGATGCGATCCTTTTATTTTCAGCCGCCATTATATCTTAATTACTACCATCTCTTAATTAGTTGTTATCAATGAACTGCGGGAAATACATACATGGATACACAAATATACATATTAATATAAAACGAATATTTTGTGTCATTAGAATCATCGTCTATCCTTTTCCATTTGATTTTATTTTAACGAAAAGTAAACCTTTGAACGTTTCTAGGATGGTATCTTAAAATATTATGATCAATTTAAAGATCTCGCAATAAGCTCTTCCTCCGGAATTCCTTTTTGTGTTATTTCTGTCCGATAGATTATCTTACCTCAGTCTACATTTTTCTCGCGCACATTTACCAGAATGAAGCATACGGAGTGCTCCACAGACAACGAATTACGGACTATCGGTTAGCGGTATTCTTGACAGTCACATTGATTGTACAGTCATCACTTTTTTTATTCAAAAAATTATTAGAAATGAAAAGTCAGTTTAATCTACGGACGGATTTTTCTGAATCATTTGAAAAGTATAATTTCATTATTTCTTTTTCTCTCCGTTTCTTCTTTTTTCATCATTTCAAATTTCAGGTTCACACTGGAGTTTGAAAAAAAAACACTTTTTTTAACCTCTAAAGATTTTTTTCGTGATAGTTGATGTTATATTATTACTTGCAATCGCAGATGCTTTAATAATTCTTTTTTCGCTGCCGCCCTGTCATTTACCTGCAATAACTCAACTTTGTTCCGTTCCGGCAAGGAATAATGAATGGAGGAGGAATGGAATTAAATCAAACTAACCATGAAGCATTTATGTTTTACTTAATTCAGTTCCGCAAACATATCCTTCCCTTCCGGCATAAAAAGGATTCGAAAGAGAAAGCAAACATTTTTTTCGAGTGTTATGCTTATTTAACGGTCCATACAAAGGCATAGTTTATATTTACATAGTGAGCGGTATAAACAATGCAAAAGCTTTTTTGCTTCACAGGTGTTACTATTAACACACTATTAAAAAAAGTTCCAAACCTTTGCCCGTTTTCTGGCCCTTTTTAATTAGATTAGTGTTAATCTGATATATCCGTCCTATAGCTCCATTGCCGCTAAATCTTTGAACATCACTTAACAGTGGAAAGGTCACCCTTACCCAATTCTGAGAATCAAATAAAAAACAGATGTGTGCAACAACCATCACTTGCGTTACAGATGGCAATTCACCTTTCCCGTGAAATTCATGTAGTTAACTTATGGCTTATGGAATAATCAGTTCAGTCATTCTTCCTCCATTAATCAATCATCTATAATCACAAATTTTGTTTCTGAAATTCAAATGCAATGTCTTTGTTCAATACATAAAGGAAGTGTCGATAGTACAACACATTGTAAAAAGGCAAAAAATACCTCGTTAGAGCATCGAATCAACATCAGAGAATAAGACAGTTTTCAAGTTAATTTTAAGTTTATATAAATTTTTTATCGGATGATGTATTCATAATTAATTACTTGTGTTTCCATTTTTTATAAATTAATTTCTAGTTACTTGGCCGCATCTGAAAGAAATCTATTGTTAATATTGAAAACCATCTTTGCAACATAATTTTAATCATATACGATCACGTCTTTCTATCATTGAGGTAACAAAAGGTGGAGGTGGAAAAGCAAGATTCCCGTCCCTCGGTCTCTGGTCTACAGGACATCGTTATCATTCCACATTAACCTTCAGTCTGGGGCGGTAACTTATCATCACTGACCGAGGCCAGGAACGAACCTCATCTTAGATGCATAGCACTAAAACTCTCCACTCAGCCATCGGGCCCTCGCACCCATTCCATAACTTCTTTCCAATAAATAAAATTCCGATACCATCTGAAATTGAAATATTTATACGAGATTCATAGAGAAGCTTTGAAGATTTCTGAACTTAAATTTTGAGAATATGGCAGATTCTCACAAAATGCATTCATACGATAGGATTTGTGATAGTGTATAATTGGAAGGTATTCGGATCTGTAGAGGAGATAAAAGGAAATCATTGAGAAATGCAAAATATTTATTTCTTCCTAAATTTCCGAAATATCAAATTGTTTCTTTCCTTTCTCAGAGACTTTAAAAATTTTAATCTATTTTTCATTCTTTCCAAAATTTTAGACAGCAAAATATTTTTTTTCTCATAATGGCAAATTAAAATTATCTTCCAAACCTTTCATTATTCTGTTATTTCCTTAATTATATAAAATCTACACTCGTAATAGAATTATCCTGAAATCTTTCAGGATCTTCTTTTACAAAGCCGCTTTTCATCTCACAGATTTCAATCTTCTTTATTTCAAAATGAATTTCCTTCTTTACAATTTCGCTTAACCATTAAATGATGCGATTTATTTAAAAAACTATGAGAAAACACCACTTCACAGAGACTTTTTTCATTGTTAGTAGTGAAAATGGCAACTTCTCAACGTGAGAGCTATTCGATTGTGCATTTGAAAAGAGACTTCCGCTCCACAGACTCCCACAAATAAAATTCTTTTTTTTGACGAAATATTTTATTTGGTGAAGCTGTTTGTACCGCATTATCGCCTCACACGAAATGAAACATTGTGACCACAAAGCATTACAATCTTATCATCTAACCCAAACGGAGAAAAACGCGTGAAATTGAAACATAACTCAGCTCAAATCCGGAAATATCCATCATCTGCTTATAGAAATCGATTTTGAAATTCAGTCAAATATTTTTTTTTTCATGTGTATACAGCCATTACCGCGCATAGGACTGGAATAGAAATTTGTGTGCTCTTTGCAGTTTTCAATAGCATTTCAACAATGACTGGCATTTTCAAATTTGTTGGGACTTCGGCATTAACATTATGTGAGTGAGACGTTCAATGTTACTTTAATGAAAGTAACTATAACTCGATGGAAGCTATCAGAAAGGGCCCTCTCAATCTACTCATTATATTCAAATAATTTTCATAAATTGGCACAGGAAACATCATAAAGATATTTACTGTGCCAATTAACAAAAATTACTAGTTAATAATGTACAACTTATTAAAATCAAAGCACAATGTTAATAAATCGAAATTTAACTAATTAAATTAAAAGAACTGTAACGTATAAACGGAAAAGTCGTAGATTTTTTATAACTGTCAGAATTCACATAACACAATTATCATTAAGGATAATAAAATTCAAATCATTACTAAAATGATAAAGAATGAACACAAATTGCAGAAGCACTTCGACCTCATCGTACCACTACTTCATTTATTATTTCGGATACGAAAAGAAAAATACATACTAAAGGGAAGAAAAAAATTGGGAACAATTTATAAGATTAATAAATGAAACGCAAAAGAAAAATAAAACCGCATGCTTGTAATGGACGACAGTGGAAAAGCTGTATGCTATTTACAAGTAAAAAGCAATTCCTAGAAACGTCGTCAATAAAGATAGCTAAAAAATATTGGAAATTGAAGAAAGAATGATGCCATAAGTATAATTTTATTTCTATGTCAATACACTTCAACCAAATATCATAAAACTTTCAATCTCGTCGTTAATCTATTCTACACAATTATTTCCCAAAAGTACAGCTTAAATTATGAATTTGATAGCATTCAAATTTCTTCAAAGGCATTTTCTAATTGGGAAGACACAGAGTATCAATGGCAAAAAGGCATTTCAGAAATGATGCTTAAATTAATACAAATAAAAATGAATGCTTAATTATTTACATTTTATCAATGATTTTTTTAGAATCACTTATTATAAAAGTGAAGAGCTCAAAGCTTTTACTTGCATATTTGTATAAAGCTTAATAAATCTTCCCTATCCAATTTCATAGTTTGATAATGTCACTTGCAATTTTGCAAGACTCTCAAAACCCGCAATGAAATTCAACTACTTGATATTAGTCAAACTTTTCAATTTCGATTACTGAGGGTCGCTAGAAAATTAGTCGCAGAAAAGAAAAATTAAGAGATAGTTTTCAGGAGTATCAGTTTACAGATATGCGTCATGAAAATGGAAGGGGATGTGTTGCACAAACTGAAAAATTTAGTGATACCAGGAATAAAATGTATTTTTGATAATATATGAAAATGATATGAAATGAAAGAGAAAAACATAAAATAGCAGGCACTGTGAGAAAAAGAAAAAAATGAAGAATGAAGGGACAAAAACAGTGCAAATACGCACAATAGAAGCCACGCAATTAACAAAAATCACAGTATCAAGAGATCTATTTCGAAACGGTATTCTACGAAAACCGACTTACGACTTTGGAGATTTATAAAGTGGAGACTTTGTTCGCAAAACTTGAGCTAGCAACTCCAAAAGCTATTAAATCATCAGTTTTATTAAATTGAACTGAAATTTCAAAAAAGCCCCCACAAATACCATTTCAAAAAATGTGCACAACCAATCAGCTTCGAAGCATACTGGTTGGAAAATGAACGAGATCCATAATATAAATTAATACAAATAATTAGGTTAAAATAACACCTAATGTGCAAAATTGATAAGAATAATAACGAAACAACATACGAATATGATTTCACGTGGCAGCATAAAAAGTTATGACTTACAGACCTCTCTGTAAATAATTAATCAGTTTAAAACATCTTTAACAAATAGTAATAGTTGCTTGGTAATTAAAATTATTTAGTTGAAAAACTGTCAATTACGTAACTGGTAGAATAAGTATGCACTCAACACTGTAAATTTTACTTCTTGAATAATTAATTGTTTTCAAGGAATTCCACAAGAGCAGTTAATATTTTCCCTGATTACTTTGAGTTCAAGAATTGAAAAATGAAAAAAATATTTTTGCAGGAGGCCGAAAAGAGAACTTATAAATTAGTTTGTATATCGGTCACCTTATGATTAAGATCTGGTTGTCGTCTAGAAATATCATCAGGAGCTATCCGGTGATTGATAGTGATTGATTCTGACTTAGTACTCGTTTGTTGCAACGCCACTTTTGGTACCGTTAACCCATCATTAATTTCTTCATAATAGCTACCACCATCTTCAGATGACTCTGTTGGAAAAGGTGAACCAACATCACCGAAACGCTTTGGATGTCGTATATTCATCTAATATTAAGCTTATTAGATCATATAAATGAAGAAAAAATAACCTGGTGAATTTCTGAATTGATTCTGTATTTGGTTCCGCAGAAAGTCATGTTTGCTTCGAGAGCAAAAAAAGAAAAGGGTAAAAATAACCTTATTACAGGATTCTGCACATACATCCTTTTTTAACGATGGCTGCCTCATATTGGCAGTTGGTTCGACTGCGTAGCGCTCACTATAGTGAAGATCTTCACGACTTGGGTAAAGTGGTATTCTTTTCTTATCAGATATCTGAAAATATGAGAGCTAAATATCTCAATTAACCTACTATGTCAAGAATTGCTGCGTTATTACCGTTATTATTTAATATTACCTTTACAGCATTATTGGTTTATATACACAGCTTAAATCATTTCATGATAATCTATAATCAGTGATATATTTACAGTATACGATTATCTTGCTGCTTTCTTTCATTTTGCAATATTATTATTAATATTACTATTCAATATTGCCAATGCTCGAGTTAAATGTTTTTTAGATACATCTGTGTAGCATTAAAGACTGCTGAAATGAAAGAAATAAAAATGAATGTAAAGATTTAAAACATGAAGGAAATTTGTTTCAATTATTTTTCCTCTAATATGGTCACACAATGAAAATGAATGATCTCACCGAGATTTCTAATGGTTGAAATGCAATTACTTATTTCATTTTAATTAATTCATTCGCAACTACAATTCCAAATTTTTATAAATTTCCGAACATAAAAGTTTCATCTGCTTCTATATGAATAAATTATTAAATATGAAAACGAAATGGAACGAGAACCTAAGAATTGTGCAGAAGTTTCAAAAACAAACTAACCGTTTGAATTCTGTTCGTACGGTCTCGTTCGAAATAACTAATTTCAGCATTTGGAGTTATGCATACGGACAAATACGGTTTTTGTTCGGAATATTTTGAAAGTATTCTTGAATTTCGATCATTTTGAAGGGCTGGATCTACTGAAGACGATCTTTTTGCTTTCTGTCGATAAAAAATAATAACGATCAGCAATAATGCCAGAAAACAGCATGAAGAAAGCAATGCAAGCAACAGATCTCTGAAGTTTAATCCGCCACTTGAAGCCTAAAATCTTGTCTTTTTAGAGAAAATAACGATGGAACTGCCTGCATTAACGGACAAAATTATCTGATTGTTAATTTGCTTTCAGATTTAACTGTTCCCGGAAACTACCTAACAAATACACTAACTATACTGGCTGCATTTTCTTAACATAAATAAATAACCTGCTGCTCATTTTCAACCTTTACGACGAAAGCTCTGGTACGATTATAGTGTTGAAGTGGTCGGCATTCCGATTTAAGATGTAAACAACTCTCGCCATAAAAACACGGTGAACATAAGCAATGAAATCCTCGCAATGACTTAATACAGGTACCCCCATTTCTATAAATACCAGATTGATTGACAACAACAAAAAAGTAACTTGAACTTAGGATAATTTAGTGCCTGTCTGCAAGCTTTATTGTAAATAATTAATAATTAAGAGTTGATATCTTTAATTCAAATCTTCTTTTGATTTTAGAAGATCAAATTCAATAAGAATTCTTTTCTAATTTATAACATGAAATGTACCTGCACGAACTGCGATCACATCCAATTTCAGCAATTTTACAATTGCTTCCTGAAAATCCGACGCGACATTTACAGTAATACCCTCCACCTTTAACGTCAATGCATTGGCCACCGTTCATGCAAGGCTCATTTAAACAAGCACTGACCGAATCTTGACATAATGTGCCGCTATATCCATCCCGGCACTGACATTTGTAGTTATTCACTTCATCAATGCAACGCCCACCGTTCATGCATGGATTAAACTGTTAAGTAGTCCATTTTCAAAAATACATTACAAAACATCAAATTCCTTAAAATTAAGGCAAAATATTTAAAAATGTTATCAGAATTAGCCAGATGGACAGTCTTATATCAGCAAGCGATATATTTTTTAATTTGAATTGAAAGCATTTCAAAGCTGAATTTCGTAGAATAGGCGAATGTTATACTACGGCTTTTGGATAATTCTCTCAGAATTGATAGAGTTTATGCAAAAATAGAAGGAAAAGGAAAAACGAGCTTGTATTAAAACAATTCTTTAAAAGTGGCACTTAAATACTCAAACTTACTAGTGCACACTCATTAGAGTTCTCTTCACAGTGCTTGCCAGTGAAGCCAAGCGGACAAAGACAGTCATAGTCACCGTTTCTTTCTACGCATTTTCCTCCTGAAATTAGCACTGTATTTAAAAATTAAGAATTATTAATAAATTTCTACATTGCTTGCCTTAATCAATGCTAAATCAACTTTACCAGAAAGCGCAACAATAAAATGAATAAGTGACCTTGGAAAGAAGGAAATTCAATAGTGTTTCCTCATAATTCCAATTCGAGGAAAATAAAAAAGTTGAAAATTGCTTTAAAAAGGAAGAAAAAGGCATTATAAGAAATAAAGGAGTACTTCAATACCCGATATCCCAATCAAACCAAGGTTAATTTGGTCAATATGGCAGCTCAGCATGATTTTTCAATTGAGAATAAAAAGAGGACGTACGATGAATAGCACTAAGACTAGCTGTGGGAGGTCCAGTGCAACTTGAAACACCTTATTAAATTCTCATAAACTAAACAACACATAGCAGGCTTCATTTTAAATTTAGAAATTTAGAAGAATTCATCAAATGACAGACCAGCAATAAACTTATTCTGTTATTAATTGATCTTTTAATGTTCCTACACCCAGCAGGTGAACGAATCGGAAAACCTTTGCAACCATAACTATTTCTAGCAAGTGATCCACCCTGCTGTGATTACAAATACTGACCAACAAGTATTAGACTAACTTGTAATCTGAACCGTATCGCGTGTTAATATGTTTTAGAAAGCAACAATCTTATATCAACTTATATTTGCCATTTAGATTATAACAAGCAATACTATATCTAACCATAGGAATGACTGCCGTATTTATGCGATCTTAAAATTTTAGAAACTAGAAAAATAAACTACCATTAAAACAAGGTACTCCATCACAAGGCCTGATCTCGACATCGCAAGTAGTACCGGTCCATCCTGGTAAACAACTACAAAAGAAAGCTCTATGAATTTCTACACAAGTGGCACCATTTTGACAAGGTAAATCAGAACAAGAGTTAGCAGCAACTTGACAGTAGCGACCGGTAAAACCTTTTGGACAAATACAAGTATAGTTATTACCAGGTACATCCTGAAAGAGTATAATCTAAAATGAAAACTGCAATATCCAATAGATGTCAATAAAATCCCAAAGCAAAGTAAAATATGATCTGAATTAATTCTATTGTGTAAATCCTGCTTTTTAAACGACTAATTTCTGAAATCTATAGATAAAAGTGTAACATACAGCACAAGTAGCCCCATTTGAACATGGTTCCAGCGAACAGTTCTGTACACGGGTTTCACAGTTCGTTCCCGTGTATTCATCTGAGCACTCACATGTATACTGCCCATGTCCTGTATTCCTACATGTTGCATTATTCCTACACGGTTGATGTCGTGTGCAATAGTTCAAATCTAAAGCATTTTATTGAAACTAAAAACCTCAAATATTAGAGTTAATTAGTGCTTCTCCAAAAATCTGCACATGCAGTAAGTGAAGATGTTATAATCGAGCACTGCTTGCAGTTCGTTAAATTTAATAATTCAACTACTGATTACTATTTTTGAATAAATATAAGTTTCAAAATACAATAAACTTTGAAATACCTTCGTTGCAAAAATGTCCACCCCAGCCTTCATCACAAATACACTGATTGGGCAATTTGCAGGTACCATACTTGCAGCCGGGATATCTCACACACTGAAAAGAAGTATATTCAATTATTTCCTAAGAATTCATCCATAATCCGTTTATTAATATTTCTCTTATATTTAATACTCCATATTTCTTAATTTAAATGAAAGCTAGTTGCCGATTTATGCACTCATTTCTCTTTTTTACAACTACCATTATAAGGAGCTCACTTGATCACAGTTCGGTCCAGTCCATCCAGTTTTACAGCGACATGAATCAGGTCGATCACATGCACCATTGACGCAATTATCGCAACGTGCTGAAGCTTGAACATTTTGTTTACTGTACTTGAAAATATTTTCCGAATGGAATGACTATCAAAATGTCTTCTCCGATAAAAAATATAGCAATTTCAACTTTTTATTTAGTTACTAGCCAAATATGAAACAAATAAGGAATCTTATTGGGATATTTTAATTCATTCATAATCCATTTATTAAAACGGCAAAAGATTTTATTGAAAAAACCAAAAAATGAAGGAATTTTAATTCAAAAATAAGCGACCGTCAACCCGTGAAGTGAAGTGCATGCTTTTCCCAAGCAAGCGGTACATTTTCTTTTTTAATCCAATACACTTTTCGAAAACAACAAGTAGAGAGAAAAGTGTTTTTTATTGCTTCAAGTTAGCAGTATATTAAGAATTCCGTTATTCTGTTGTGATAATTATATTCAGCTTAGAATAGTAACAATGAGTGACAAAAACCTAGATTCTTTAAACATAAATCATGAATTAGATCGTGATCATGAATGAAATAGAAGAAAAATTTGTGAATCCGAAAATATACAAAGAAAATTTTTATTTGCTTTTTTTTCACGTGATTCTGTAAAAATTTGTTTCCCCACATTTCTACCGATATTTACTAGTCTTTCCTCTCTCTTTACATGATATTAATTGGTTAATTTTTCTCTATTTTATATATTCACTTGGAAAACAGTGAAAGCAAGAATTTTAGTTCCAATAATGGGAGGAACAGATGGCCGGAAAAGGTAGAATGAAAAGTCAAAGGAAAGAAAGAAACAAATACAATGGAGGATGTTTTCGAAGCAATACTAATTACTAACTGTTCACGCTCTTTGCGTCAAATTACATAACATACGCTTTTTTCATTTTCAGCTTCCTCCCATTTTCTAAAGTGACATTTATGAACTAAGAATTTATCTCTTAAAGTACAGCTGCCTCCTTTCTTTTTGTACGTTTCCATCCATTTATATATTTTTTAATAGTCAAATTATTTTCTTTCTACAGTCAAGTCATCATGCTGTTAGCCATTAGAAGTTATGCTTATAGATTCTTGGAAAAATCGCTTTAAATATGCAGTACGTATCATTTATATTTATATAATGAATACTAGACAGAAAATTCTCAAATCTCAAATTTCACATAAAAAAATTAAATGGTCTATTTAATATTAATAAAATTAATAAAATTTAAATAAGTTACCAAAATTCAACGCTTTTTTAATAATTGGAAAGAACTACAGACTCTGTATTGGTACGATGCTCGTTGTTTGCACATTAGTAGATTTAATAGACAAAAGAGATTTTGAGAGGTTAACGAAGAAGACAATACTGAGGAGGGTACAGTTAAGAGGTGCTTCATATTCAGAAGAGTCAAAAAGAAGTACGCATCATTTATATTTATATTATGAATATCAATAATGATTTACGCTCCGGCGAAGGTGACTAAATAACGGCACGCAGCGAAAATGCTTTTAATTTTGCTATCAATATTTTGAATACTGCTTGATGGAAAATTTTGTAGTAATAAACTCAACATGAAGTTGAAGCTTGGATATAAAAGTACTATTTCGAGACTTATATATTTATATATACCTATATATAGTTACAGTGGTTGGAAATCGGTTACATACTTTGAAATATGAAATGCTTAAAGAGCAGCAGGAATGTGAATTTACATAGGAATAATATATTTCTACGATCTATGCAAACGATAGTTTAGATCTCGTTTATCAGAAGTCTCAATGTTTAATGGAACAATACTTCCACCCAAAAAACATCATTCCAAAATCATCAACAATTTTATTCTTATAAATAATAGAAATTAGTTTATGGGAGTTACAGTAATAACTGAATTTATATTTTCAGATCATAATTCTATAATGTAATGAATGATTTGAATTATTAATACGAGACGAACCGATGTCACAACTTGATCCTTCCCAACCAACTGAACAAGCCAATGATCCATTCGATGTACACTGGAAATGACCAATCGTACTCGACATCGGCTGACAAAATGTAAGGCATCGTGGTCCGTAATAATCATTAGCACAAGTTATCCTGTAAGCGATACTCATTCGAAAACCATTTGTACCAATAAGCGTTTCTTCAGTCCAGTTTTTACCCGAAGGTATACTTTCACGTTGGAAGCCATCATGAGACATTAGCTTTTTTAGATCTGAAATTAGTAATTTTCTCATAAAAGGTCAAAAATATAACATAAAGGGTGCATTCCAGTCTGAGTGGCGTCATGATTGTTCACTAAGGTCATTAACATGGTAGAGAATGACATCAACTTTAGATGTTATTGAGAGCTAATAACTGTTTGAATTATGCAGCAAATGTGTTTGTCGCTGTAAATATAATCTCCCAGATAATATATAAAGCATAAAGGAAATGATAATGGAGTGAGTGTAAAGTATAAGATTAAGCAATAGAAAGTAATGAACCGCGAAGATCCGTTGCTGATACAACTAACTGAGGCTATCAAAAAGATGCCGTATTTGATAATGAGATAGAAAAGTAGCGACTTAGTAAGTTAATCCGGTCTAAACACTTCCATTGCACAGTTCCACGGCTAAACACTTTCCTGATTTTCCCAATGTAAAGTTTCAAATGAAAGAATGACATTCATGAAGCAAATATCGTTTAGTTTATTTTAAAACAAAAAAAAGACAAACTTCCAGTTGTTCTCCATGCCTCCGTTATTAATGTAAACGATTCCTGAAAAAAAAATTGAAGTTCAACACTAGTAAGTGGTAAAAATTCCAGAAAATAATCGTCATTTATCCTTTTAAAGAACTAATAAACTCATTTATTTTAACTTACATCTTTAGAGGAATTTAAATAGGCTGTAGAAATGTAAATTTCCCATTTACTAAAAATTTCGTAGAATGCAAAAAATCAATTCATGCCACATACACACACACACATATGTATATATATATATACATACAGACAGAAGATACATTTATCAGTCTATGCTATATTTAAAAATTCCTTCTGCTCTCCTTTCGTAAGACTCTTCCCATCCCTCTAAACCATATCAAATGTCTATACCTCTTAGTTTTGTTTTTGTGGATGATATTATTTCTATCAAACTTTTGCACCATATAAATGCATTTTTTACGGAACCGTGAGAAAAACCTTGGAGAAGAGGTTTGATGTGTGATGTAGTGATGATGATATTGAGGGGATATAGTGTTAGTACTTAAATACATTAAGCGCAGGATGGGAGCAACCAATAGAAGCAGGTTTTTATTGTCGTGTCCCTCGGAAACCTCATAAAAAACAACGAAAAGAACAACACATATGCATAAACATCTAACAGCAAAGGTGTTGTAAAATCCTTTTTGAAACAGTAATGATTGGAGTAATGATTTTCTCATACCATCGAAATATTTCCTACCTGTCCTTAATTACGCTGATACCTCATCGGAAATATCTGTACAGATGAAATTACTATTGGAAATTTATATTTTCCTAATGCGTTTAAAAGTTTCACAACTACCATCTATTATTTTCTAAATCAATTTTTTTGAAAACTAATAATTTTTAATGGATTTGTTGTAATAGTCATCTTAAGCTATCTTTTTTTCAAAATATCTTCAAACCATTTACAGTATTTAAAATTTTTTAATGCTTACCGGTAAAAATTTTATAAATTTCGAGATGTTGATAAATTTAGAAATATATCATTAAATTTAGATATATAATAACAACAAGTGAACATTTTAAATCTGTAAAACACATTCATAGAAGAGTAAGTGAGGTCCTCCTTGCACTTTCACAACAAAAAAGATAATCTATCTTTTACTTCAACTGTTATCAATGCTTCATATAACTTATCATCCTTGCTAAAATCTATATTTACAATGATTAATCATATATCACTCACTATTCAATCGCCTTTTGGCGATTTTTTTTTTTTGAAAAACCATTTTCCAAAAAAAAGAGCACTCAAGAGAAATAATACAAGGATAGGATTGTTTTCAATGCAAATTAAGTAGTTGGGTTAAAAAGGAAATAAGTAGCACATACTGGCCAACCAAACTGGAACTCAATCTTGGTTCCGTTCCGTAACCTTTCAGCGTCAAGCGTCACTTCACCGAATGTACATTCACCATTATAGCTAATGCGTTTCTCAAAATGTTTCAAACAAATTCTCAGCTCGGGACGGAATTCCTCTTTTGAGCCAACTGTCAAGGAAATAAGTCGTATTTCGAATGAACCTGCACACGAACACTGCAAAAAAAGAAAAAAAGACTAGCAATTGGTTAGATAAAAAGTTAGTATATATATATTTGGAAAATTTTCTCGAAAAAGAAATTTTTTGGGAAAAACAGCAATAAATTTTCAATTTTCCATCAGCGAGCTAAAAACGAAATTATTTTTCATTTCATCATGAAAACGGCTTTTTAATGGTTACAGTTATGTTTGATGATGATTATGGATAAATATTTCTTTCGCACTCTTCGTCTAATTAATGACTTACTTTATTTTCAGTACTCTTGAATGGATCAAACACTAAACAATGCTCATTTTATTAAGTTACATTTTCTTCTATTCCTACTGCACGAAATTTTTTCAATCCAAATAGGATAGCTGTGAAACTTGAAAAGAATGCTGGATATTGAACTGTGCGACTAACGGAGGAATTTAACAAATGAAAGGATCGCAAAAGGAACAGCGAGATAGCTAATTTTGAACCAATTCTTGTGTCAATCGAAATATTAAAAGTTCATTTAGATGAACAAGTAATAAATTTAAATGATTTAATGATTTAAATTCATAGGTATCTTACCAAACGAAGAATATTGTATCCCATGATCATAATATAGATTGTCGATACGCGGTAATGGAGCATCCTGGTACTGCGAACGAGCTCGCAGTGCGTGTTTTTTCCTCTATATTGCTATCTTTCAATTTTCCGGTTCAACCCAGTCAAAAAATTGCAAAAAATGCTCAGTGTATAATATCTGGGAAGGAAAATATGTTGTGAATTTAACTGAGAACGTATCGATGAAGTAAAGTACTCCTAGTTATTTACTTACTTATATAGTTATATTTGTATATATAATTTTTTAATTGTTTTATAGACGTCAAATGTACAGTATTCAATAACAATCTCCTATTGCATCCCAATGTATAACTCTGAAATTTATATATAAATGGTTATTTTTCGGAAGAAATGAAAAAAAGAAATTCGCACATTCTAAAAGAGCTGTAAAGAAACAGTAAAATCACTTGGAGAAAGTTTGAAGAATAACAAATATATTTCTTGAAAATATATGTAAGTCTCATTGTAAAACTATAAAGTCATTTCATTTCATTTACTTATAATGCCATTTCCTACTCCAAAGCTAATAGTAAATGGACTTCTTTTATCCTGTAATTAATCTGTCTTGCTAATTGCATTTAGGTCCATCGTCCAAACTAACATAACGATGCAATGAATTCCTCTCCTTCAACCCAAGTTGAATTCTTCTTTCTTAGAGTATTTTCAGATTTTTCAATTCAATCGAAATAAAGATAAAATTGAACAGTTTGAAAGCTCATTAAATTGAGCAAAATAAAAAAAAAATCTATTATAAATTCTGCTGCAGTTTTATATCGTTAATATTAAAGATATGAGATTTTTGTTGAAAGCTTTTGGAAATTTTCAGATTTCTATTTATGTATATTGCTTGACCAATAAAGATTGAAGATTTCTGTATAAATTTTTAGTTATAGAGTATATTTTTTGTTACACAGAAGATGATTTTACATTTGGATGAGGTAAAAGGAGAAAGAGATAAATATTGCTTCAACTCTTCGTGTGATAAGCTTACCGTGAGAATCTCATAAAACTACTGAGAAGAAACTTCAAATTCTTATTCAGCAAGTTGCGCACATACCACAAACAAACAAGTAGTAAGGTCCGTACATGAAAATTTTTAACGGTCAAATCAGAAAACTAACTGGGATTTGGAACAAAATTCGAATTAATAAAAAAGACTCATTCCTCTTTAACTTTGTGATATTCGATGAGCTGAAGGATTATTTGCTCTTTAAATCTTATATTTAAGATATAAAGAGCAAATAATTATATTTAAGATTTAAAGAGTAAATAACTCTTTTAAAAGGACGACAGAAGTTCGAAATATATCTATGAAATGTTAATGAGAGAGATACAATCATTAAAAAATAGAATAAAGACTATAGGTTATGTTCGTTAAGTTAATCGGAAAAGATATGCCATTGAATTGAAACGCTAAAATCTTACAATTAGGAATAAAAGTAAGTTATTAACAATTCCATATAAAAGTTCAAATTCATATAAAAATTGGTAGCAACACAGCTTGGTTTCATTGCATGAAGCATATGTGTAGAAAAAAGAGATGCGAAGTGTTTTTACCTGATTTTATTTAATTTGAAAAGTACAACAGATTTACCAAAAATTAGGAAGTTCTAAAGAGATCTCCTAAATCTTCATTTTTAAAGAAGTTTTAAATTTTAACAAGATTTTTGGAATAAAATGCGCAAGAAATGAAACGGATGTATCAACTTTATCAGCAACAAAGTAAATGATCATCTATCAAACACTGTTAACATAACGCAAACTAATCCACTTTATCTCCCCATATTCCGGAAGATCGGTATCGTGCTACATCTGGAAAAAAGAGCGCTGCAATATTTCACGATGACAAGTTTCATGCGTACAAATATTTCTATTCGAAATTACCGGGAGAATTTCAGATACCGATCGGAAAAGGATCGTTTCCAAAACTAAATTTCGAAAATGACAATGAAAATTGAAGTGACGGTAGCGAAGAGGAAGTAGGAAGACAAATGACCTGAAAGTTAAGCGAGTATTACCCCGTCACAAATATCTAAAGTGGAAAACATGATAACTTGATGATTGGGAAATCGACAAAATTAACATTAAAAACGAAAAGCAAAGTGATAAGCAGGGAAGCTTAATGAAGAGAAATGTGAAATGGAAGAGGATAAGTAAAGTAAATACGCCATCCTAAGAGGAGAGCATACAGGATAGTGTGGTGGCATAATGTGATGCCCCACGCGATACGTACTTGCCCATCTCCAGGATCGTTCGCCAATAACAGATTGGCGCCACGCCTTCGGTAGCTATCGACCGCCTCTATGCAGGAAATATAAACGTAGAGGAGGCGGTGGAGGGAGAAGGTGTTCATACTGTGTTTGCACTCGGGGTGAACGAGAGACGGCGTTGGGAATTCTCCATCGACGCATTCTGCGCTCCCTTGACGACCTGGAATTCACTTCTTCAACTGGGAAGGGAAAGGATTGCTCATACTGGATACTGCGGGGATGGCTACAACTTTCCAAATTTATCTTTCCCTTTCTCCATTTCTCTTCCTCTCCCTCTCTCTGCACATCATAAATGATCAAATTCTTGCGATGATCGACCAATGTCTATCATCAAATCCCTTCCAAAAATCACATCAAATAATACAAATCATTCAAACATTCAATTTTCCCTCAAATGCAACTAAAAGCTTTCAAATTTATTGCAGTTTCAGGAAGAGCACAACTTAAAATGTCTGGCAGAAATGAAATCAACAGCCGTTCTAAGGAAGGATACGAGAAATGTGAAAAGATTATCATACGAAATAGATCAAACATGGATTTTGCTATCATTCCTGAAACAAGAATTTTCGTATGCTAGCAACAGATCATACAATAGAAAGATACCGATCAAAGACAAACATCGAACTAGACTTTTTAATAAAGCGAACTGAAGAGAAATTAAAGCTTCCAGAATTTAATATCCTTTGCGCTCAGTTTTGGTGACTGGGACCTAAGTTCTACATTTTCCGGAATTCAATAAATGTTTCAAAAAAGCCTCGCTTAATATAAAAGTTTTCCTCAGTTGAATTTCTCTCCTTAGCTTTTCATCTTTAGCAGGATAAGATATCATAGGAGAGGTGAGCAATAACAAAAATCGGGAAGATGAAAGAGAAGCACTCAATTTGATTAAGATCACTTAATCAGTGATATCGGTATTTCAGTCTTTATCCGTGTCAAATTGAAGCAGATCAATGACTCATACTCATACTTCATCAGACTCTTATCTTATTTTCTCTTCTCATCATTCAAGTTTTCCGCCAGATCCATTTCTACGATATCGATGATGGCTGGCTGGCTCAGTATATCAGATGTAATGAAATGAGGACTAAGGTCGCGGTGGCTCATAAATTTGTCCCTATTCTTCTTTTCGTTAATTATCTCGTTGATTCATTTGTTTGATTTCACCGAATTTGATTGTTAATTGTTAGCCGTCTATTAATCATTTAAATGAATCGCTTCATACTGTTTCATTTCACAGTTCTTCGGAATTAGACTTGGTAATACGAAAAACCAATTGGCATCATAATGAACAATCAGTGCTACTTATACTTGAAACTAGCTTTCCCGATTCTAACAGTTCTTTCCTCCTTTCTGTTCTAGAAGTTTGAGATGCATCGATTTTGAAATTGCGCTAATAATTCAAAATTTCACTAAGGGAAAATTTTTGCTCTTTAAACGACATTTTGGCGCAATAGCGAAATTGCATAACTTCAAAGGGAATGCGGCAGGAAGTATCTGCTGAGCAGATTAGCACGCCATTTATACTTCACTGATAGTTCTGAAATTGCGCAGTGATATTCAAGATGAATTGTAATTAAGTTGACAGAATCGAGATGGGTGAAGTGTGACCGTGACCTGTATGGAGAGAATTTTCAAATCACATCACTCCGCTCCAGTCATTTCATTTGCTTCATGTTCAGTCTTTTCAATATTTTCCAAACAGTAATGAAGTAAGCCTTTTGAAGGTTATTTCTGCATAAAACTATCGAAAAAAAAAACGGTTAGTTTCATTGGAATATATTACCTTGTTTAATTTCTCCGATCATAATAAAATTTAGAATTCTCAATTAATCATGAGAATTGACTATTAACCTTCCTAATAGTAATAGCTAATATATACAACATCAGCATTATTTCGCTATTATTTAAATTAAATTAAAACAGGTGCTAAAATTTCGGCGTATTCTCATGTACAACTGATAACAATCTATATTCAGCAGACATACCTATACAAGTGAATTAATCATAATGGAACCAACTGCAAAATTACATAGTTAAATGAAATTAATTACATTGTGAGATTAAATTAATCATTATATAAAAAATAGAAAAAATAGAGAAATGAGTGGATATTGATATTAAAGCGTTTGGAATAAGACTCAGGCAATTTTAAAAATTTTCATTTTGTAGCCTTATGGGAATATAAAAACAAACCATAGGATAAGGCGCTAATAATACGGTATAACAAATAAATCCTCAATTATCTCATCATTGATACTGTTTTCATCGACTTTACATATCAAAGTAATCTCTTTGACATGTATGCTCTTTAACTTATTCCTACGTTCAAAAGTTATCTGTGAATAAAATCGGAAAAGGATGAAATTTTAATTCCTTTCTCGGATCATCATTTGATGAAAAAAATTACTTAAAATTTGTTTCTTAATACATATTTTAAAGATTTTAAAAATTTTGAAGCATCGCTCCTAAAATTTAATCGTTAGCTTGAAAATTTTACAATTCGTTATTCATTAAAGATATGTTGTTAAATTTACAATTATCATTTAAATTTGAAATTGGAAATTAGATTTTGTATTGAGCAGTTTAAAGGTAAATATCAATATCTTGATATTTAGCAAAGAATGAGAGATATAATAACGAATTGAGTTTCAATGCGAAAAATTAAGCCCGTTTGGAAATGATAAACTTCCGAAAGGAGCTAATGAAAAAAGCATCTATCAAACAGAACTGCGAGGAAAATTCATTCCGTATGAGTTAGTTTTCGCTAATTTTTTCCTCAAACAAATTGAAACCGTTTTAATTAAAGAAATCTTCTTGGCATATTAAGATCTTAAATTAAATTGAATTTATTAGATTAAAGAAAAGTTAGTGAGCAACATCTGCATGTATTACTTATTTGTAGTAAGATTCTAATATGAAAATAAAAAATTAGTTAATAGGATAATGTTAAAGAAGAGCAACGAGCCTATATGAAACGAAGTTTTCAAAAATAAAATAAATGTCAGTAAGTAACAAAGCGTTGAAGCAGTAAAGCTTTCTCAGGGTTGCCTTACAGAATTTTTGATCGTAGCGGATGTGATACGGTGCGTTGACAGCAGCTTACTATAATCCATCTGATTCATTCAATGCTTGTTTTTTGAATCCGTCGGGAAGATGAAAGAAGAAAACCATTGCTTGAAATATTTTAACAATAAAAATTAATTCAAATCAACAGCAAATGCAAATAGGGAACATCAAAAACCAAAGGAAATTGAAGGAATTAAATTAAAAAATTAATTAACTTATTAAAATAATATTGCAATTAGCCAGCTGAGAAACAACGAAGTAATGAAAATTTTAGCTGTCTCGGGAGATTATTGCACTCTCTATGACCGATTAATTTTTTTTTGAAAAATTTAATCTTCCTGATCCAGTAGTATACAGTTATCGTATACACTTGAATCCAATAACTGAAAATAAAATCTTGAAACATTTACAGTCAAATTCAGAATCTAAATAAAGGCTTGATAAGTGCATTAATTTAAGGTACAGGAAAAAAGATAAATATCTTTTATATCGTTGATAAGTGAAATAAGTTATCTGATTGACTGTTGTAGTTGAAATTGAAACAAAGAACTTCAGATAGAGTGAACATAGGTATTTGAATGTGCTGTGATCGATGGACAGTTCGTCTATTCTTCTACATTGACCAAATGTTATATTTAATTAATGCTAAATGCCATTTTAATTACTCAATAGCCGCTCATTTCCATTTTTTTATTTTGATGAATTTTGCTGCTGATGTTGGAACATTTTTTTCAAGTTCTAAATTATTGCGAAGTGATTACAAAAATCTGATTACGTATCTAATGAAAATTTAGATAAAGATTTCGAAAAAAGAAATGAAGTGGTGAAATACTTGCATTGTTTTTCCATGATAAAAGATTTAATGGAAATTTATTAAAACTGAAATGAAACTAAAAATACTGTGAAATTTATGAAAATGAAATATGTTTTTCATTGTAATCCTTTTTCAACAGTTTAAAAAAATAGCAAAAGAAATTATACCATCACACATTTGCGTGTTAGAATAATTTAAAAATGTAATTAAAGATTGATACTTAAATTAACACAGCAATTAATTTCGGGTGAAAAAACAACAAGATACATTTGGAGCAAATATTATGAGAGAGAGGAGAGAGTTTGAAAAGTGGATGCGTAAACTGAACTAAGTGATGCAACATAGGACGATAAAGTAAGTGTGGCTTAAACAGCGATGTGGGTGGTACAGACACGTTCTTTGAAGTGATAGATTTATGAGTTGCGATTCCACAAAATTCAATTGACTACTTGAAAGCTACTTTCAACCTAAAATATTTGAAATCTTCTACACAAACACCCAAGCAACGATCCCATTGCCTTCCGAAATAGATCCATTAAGTTGATGCTTAATACCTTCCTAGGAACTTGAGATCACATAACCGTCTCTAACATTGCATTCACTCCTCACTCACAATTTTTTGCTGGTTTTCTTTTTTTAAGCAATAATGAACTGAAATTAACGATGAAGAATTGTCTGCGCAATTATCACAATGAAATTATGGATAACAACGAAGAGAATCATGGCATTTCGTGGAAAACAATAATGAACAATGGATGGGTCATTGAATTTTTCTCAATCGTGATTTAATAATTCTCAAAATGCTCTGAAAATGATATTTTCAGTTTACTCATTTATTTTTCTTGCTAATTGAAATTTAAATTTTATGTACTTCAAAAATAACATATCTCAAATTTATTTTCATTTCCTGAACACCAGGTGTAAAAATAACTAAATCCAAGTAAGCTGAGTTTAGAGATAGAATCTTTCAGACAAATTCTATTGAAGTTCTTCAAGTGAAATTGATACGAGCATAGAATTGAGCTAAAGAGCAATTTGTGCAACCAGATACTGTCTCCAGAAGCCTTGGTTAATAATATCCTTTTCTGTCATAAAAAATTTAATAAATTGCAAGTGAAGAAAATTTCAGAAGTCCTTTATCATTTGTTTTTTATTCTGTTAAAAATGAAAACTTTTGAAACTAAGATCTTTTGAAAAACAAAATTCACTATATGTTTTTTTTTTGAGTATGGCATATCCGTAGAGTTTGTTGGGATCATGGGATTCAAAGTGAGATTGGCCAACATTGTGGCCCAATTATTTTTCAAGAAGCAATAGACATCTCTGATGAGTCATCACCATTAAATGTCAAAGGACAGAATAAAACATTCGCTTTAATTTAACATATTCACGACTATTGAAAAATTAAAAGTTTGCTGTCCACTGAGAAAATCAACATACTCTCAGCATTGCACTCTCCGTCCAATTTGATAATGAGAAGAAATAACCATAAAAGTTTTATTTCAAATGCCGGATTATTTTTTAAAAAGTTTAAAATTTCAAAAGATCTTTTCATTTTGATTTTAGAAAGGTTTGAAAATATGTTGAGTTCAAATATTCAATTAAATTCAATTGCATTTCAAATAATGACAAAAGGACTTTAAAAGTTTAAGATTGAAATTATTAAAGATACTATGGAAAATGATATATCATAATAAGAAACGCCAGAAGGATGCTATGAAGGTGTATTCTTCTCAAAGGTAATAATTGAGGGCGATTGAAAAAAAGTAATTATGCCTGAAATGAGGTTGGGTGAAATGAGGGGCGGAAGACAAATGCCAATGGAATTGCACCAGATTATATTTTCATCAATGGGCATTTCTATTCAAAATTTCCTTTTTTTGAATATGAGACGATGAAATTCAAATGCTAAAAATAATGAATTTATCAATTGATAATTGATAAATTGATAACTGATTTATAATCAACTGCTAATGACAACTAATAAAATGATAACTATTTAAGCAATGAAGAGATTGATAATGATTGAGAGAAAGATAAGTGACAAGTGATGATACTGAGAATTGAAAATAAACGTAGTAGCGAGAAGTAATTGAAGATTAGATTATAATTGCAGTGATAATAATATGAGAGCCAATAATCTATTGTAAGTTGTTGCAAAAAAAGAAAAAAACGAAATAAAACAGATTGAGGATTTAGGAAGAAGCATAAAGTTGAGAATTGTATTAGAGTGGAGTTTTATTCAAAAGAATAAGAGAGGAGAGAAAATTATAGAAAAAGTAAAGTAATAGCTGATTACGTCCTTCGATGCTTGATAACAACCCTCTTCCTCTTATTTCCGTGATCAAAAAAAAGCAGTCCGATTCTAACGCACTTTCGTTCACACAAAAAAAGAAAAACATCTCTCCTTTTTAAAGGGAAAATTTCCGGAAAGAAGTGTGCACTGCAACGTTCATTCCCCTATTATAATCGTTTTTAACTTTTATGATTTGTTTTGAATTGATTATAAATACTGCTATTTATTTTATACGGAGTGGTTACGCGTTGCGTCGTCCTCTTTCCTCATCCAAATCTCGAAAAACCGACACCTATCAATTTCTATTAGTTACTACTTTAACCTCATTTTTTGCATGAATTCATTCCCTCAATTTAACTTAATAATCAATTTTTATCTCATCTAGATATTCTTGAAATTCTTTCCTTTATTTGGAACTTATTTTATTCTCGCTCTTAAATTTTCATTCCTTCCTCTGAATTTTAAGTTGAGAAAAAAAACTTAGCTTTCGTACAGTGAAATTGATATTCAGATAACAATTGCTGATGATAGACAAATGTTTCTAGGCGATTTCCTAATTTTTATAACAAAATTTGAAATAATACGAAATCGTTTCAATTTCATTTAAGAGAAACAGGAAGCAGCAAAGATTATAGATTGAAATTACACATTTTATGTATTTATAAGTTAATTAAAATCATTAACTTTAATGATATCTATGTAAAGAGCTTTCGTAAACAAGCGCATAAATCAAAGCTGAATAGCACTCAATGCCTTTCAGTGTTCAATGTAATTCCATAACTTTAGCATATCGTAGTGTACAATAATGTGTTCTCCTGCGATAATTCTTGCAAGGCGATATTCTTTTTCTTTTTTTAATTGAAAAGCCGTAGCAACCAAAGGAATAAATAATAAGATGCCTTTGGGAGTTTCTTGTGATAATTCCAGATTTTATGTAACAAATATGACATTTTCATTGAAAATCAGTAAATGCAAAGAAGGAAGGAAAGGAACGGGAAGGACTGGAGAAGAGAAGAAGTGGATGGTTGGATGAATGGAATCCTAGGAGGAAAGGAGTTGAGATGGAATAGTAGACTGAAACAGAAAATATCAGTGCTTTTGCACGGAGGCTTGAAAAACGATTATTTCTGTGCCTTTATAACAACTGTGCCTGAACTGTCCTTTGCGAATTTGATGGATACTACTTACAGTATTTATATACATATATATCATCTCTTCTTATTTTCATAACTAATTTAAGAGTGTACAATCGTTCATGTATTAAAACTCATTTTTCTAGCAATTCTGAGCAAGATCAACAAGACAATAGAGATACTCTGAAATGAGCCACATATTTACTCATGTATTGTAAATATCGTCGTACGATACCGAATACGATTTACCGTAGATATCCAAATTCAAAAATTCTAGCTGAATATCTTTTATTCTAGCTGAATGATTTTTATTTAATAAAAATAATTTTCTTGTTATTTTAGAAAAGAAACTCATAAAAGAAAGCTTCTTGCAACATTTCATGTAGGGAAAAACAATAAGACATCAGTCATGAGTTGTAAATAAAGATTATATCGATGATGAACTTTTTCGAAATCAAAAGACTATCAAATTCTTGACTTTCTCATCCAAAGCCGCACTTTCGACCTTAATTTCAAAATTTTCACTTTTTGCACTCATTTCTGAAGCGACGATTTTTGAAATTGTTGAAAAACTAACAGGATGAAACAAGCATCAGTTAGGAAGAAACTGAAGCGAAAATTTGCTTAATTGGCGAACTTGAATGCTTCTTCAAACTGTAAATGATAAATTATGCTTGTTAAAATCACAACAAATCAGTGCATTCTATTTTATAGTAAGCCGCCTCAAATAAGTGCAGATCTGATTCACTGATTAATTGCTGAATTATTCACTAGAAATGCCTCAAGAAATTTAGGTCCAAAAGATGAAAAAAGGGACTTGCCTCGAGAATGGAGTCCAGAAAAAGAGATTTGATGGTAACGGTAGTTTTAATGCAATAGGTTTTCGAGTTAAATTTAAAATGTTTTTTTTAGTCACTGCGAATGAATTTTGCTCCAAAGTAGTCTTTTGCAATATTTTATTCAAAATTTTTTTTAAATCAAAAATTTCAAGAAATAATAGTACAGCTGTAAGATCTTGCAATTTAAAAAAATCAATTGAGATGTTATGGGTAACATTTTATTTATTCGCTTTTTTTAAAGAATCTTCAATCACTTTCATCTCTTATTTTCCTTAAAAATTTATTAAAGTTAATTCCGTCTCTTGTTGAATATTGATGAAAATATTACAATAACGCACAGCTGTATGTTTCAGATATTAATTTTCAATTCGCAAAATCTGCATAACAATAATTTCACAATGAGTGAGTAGCCTTTCAAAATATGAAATGAATGTTTTGCTATTTTCGAATAATTGCAAAAAGGAAAAAAAACCATGGTTTGTTTTCCATGGAAAATGCTGAAAATATAGCGCACATTTACATAAATAATCCGTTTTTGAATTGAAATCGTTGCATATGGTGCCTTCTTTATTATAACTGGTAACAAATAGAATGGAAAGCATTCCAGATTTACTCAAAGAACTTGATTCACTTCCTCTTCCAGAAATCGCCAGCTGCGCAAGAAGAAATCATTGAGCCTCCTGCTCTAAAGTTTTCCACCTGAACGAAATATGAATTGTGGTCAGTAAATAACTGACAGTATATACGGTATATAATATAGAAATGATAGTTAAAAAAATTAAATTCGGATAACGAAAACAATGAGTGAATAAGCAAAAATTAAATTTTTTGCAAAAGACAATCCAATTTATAGTTTTACAAATTTAACTTTTCGATACAATTCTCTTCGGTTTACTCCGGAAACTTTTCTATAAAATCATCATTTAACAAGAAATAATTGTCAAAATGAATTATTTAATGCATTAAAAATACCTGAAAGAAAATAACACGTAGATGTGAACGCTGCGCTTCAATTCGTCTATTGAAATGTGCTTAGAGTATTTTATTGAATTAACATTTATGGTACTTCCGGTATAAGTGATTTAATCAAAACTTTAATTGTTATTCCTCACATACTTTCCAATTTTTACTGATGGCATGGCTGCACGATAGAATAACAAAAAAAGTGTTAGGATAATGATAACTTCATCAATATGCCATATAGTCAATGTCTATCTGACATTTGCAATTTAACAATCCTTCCATATAACAACAAACAATATGCACATTCTCATTCCGAACCATTCAGAAAACAACGATATTGTTATGAATGATTTTTTTTGCGTACAGTTTTGCATGCATGCATGCGTGTGAATCCTGCACATGCACGCCACTCATTCAATGATATTTTTGGAAACGCGTTACATTTTTATTTTATGTTGTATTTAATTAATCATACAAAAAAAGATATATTTCCTTCGTGAGTGCAGCTTGGGATGTCAGGTAAGTGAAAAAATGAAATAGTACAAGGATAGAAAAAGATTCTTTCTCAAATTTTTTATTTGTTTATGACATTTAACTAATTTATTTTCAATTCAAACTAAAAGAAGAAAACACTGGCTTATAGAAAGTTTACTGGTAAAGTACTATACCACCTCAAAATTAGATTGTTTCTTTAAATAAACGAACTAATTCAGCATGGCAAAAATTTAACAATGTCAATTACTTTTTGCTTCTACTCCCGAAAACGTTTAAAACTGTTTGAGGAAAATTCTAAGAAATTGGTTTGAATTGATGGAGAAAAGAAAGGCGCCGTTGTTACTAAAATGTATTAACAAATATTTGGAGAAGCAATTTCGGTTGCTCTCATTATTCTAAAAGGTGGAATGTTGTGGTGTTTTGCCTATTAAAAAAGCAAGCCTATAAGATAGATAAGAAAAGTTTCTTGGAAAATATTTCATATCAGAAAACTTCCCATGCATTTTTTATCTTCACAGAAAAAAAGCAGGCGTAAAAAGCGCAAAACCAATAAGGTATGCTACAGTGAATCAGAGAACCATCTGCAGCCTTTTTTACATTCAATATAAACAAACAAGAGAATTTCTTGTAGTCTAGAAATTCTTCTCAAACTTCGCTCCATAAAAACGTAAGAAGAGAAATAGAAAAAGCTCTGCAGCTGCTAACAAAGGATGTTAAAAAAGGAAGAGTTTCTCTAGTAAATTGAGCAAAATGAATCAAAATTGTTAAGCCTCGTCTATTTATTCCTTTTTTAATTTTTTATTATTTTTTTTTGAAACTATTTCAAAGAAAGAATATTGAAAGGGATGTTGGTAATAGTGATTGCACGCGCAAATTGATTTGAAGGAAACAAAGAAAGCGAAAAAGAACTTTGAAATGTCAAGTTTATCAACCTGTAACAGTACGCTTATTGTGCTTCGCTATCAAATCGATAAAATCGGACATATTTTCTTAATTGCAATCACAACTGCTGCTAGTAACTCAAATTTACGTAAATGTTCATTTCCTATTTATTGCAATTGTTGATTGTGATGATGATTTGTTCCAGGCAAGTTGGAAAAACAATGAAAGGAATAGAAAGAGTAAAGTTATTCCACCGGTCGAAATATTTGATCTAAAGATATGACTGATGAGAGGGACGAAACGGCTTCTTTGACTTGCGGGAATTGAAGAAAGTAGCTAATACTTTATGTGAAGAGAAACAAAGATAGCTACGGTTTCAAAATTATCCTCATAAGTTATTCATAATAAAATAGTAAGAAAAGGAAGGAATAATTCTTAATAATGATGTGAACCAAAATCAGCGAAGATAAGCACTCATAAAGGGAAGGCGATCGTTCCCGATACCTCCGCTTCTAACTTACTCTTTCTTCGCTCCCTTCTGCGGTGCATTCTTTTTTCTTCTAATCCGCCGATAATTCTACGGCCAAACTTTTTTTCAGTTTCAGGAAATAAGTGAAAATCAATCAATTGCATCGTACCTCCTTTCTGATTCAGGATTACACAGTTAAACTAAATCCGGATTGGATCACTCCTTTATCATTTACTTCTCAGTTAAAAATCGGAATAACTCATTTTATTTCGATCGTGCCGTCAATGAATATATTCATTTCAAACATGGAATTTTGGCATAAAATTTTCCTTTCGAATTGCAGTAAGATTGCTGCATATCACAAGAAGGATATTTAAACTCAAGTAGTAGTTAAATAGATATGTAAAATGAAGTATTGATTCAATCTTAAATTCACATTTACATATCGAAAAATCCAATTGACTATTTCAGTGAGGACATTTCCACATCAGTACCTTTTTTTTTTTAATAGAACAAACCGGGAAAATGATTCATGAAAGAAAAAATATTGCAGAAAATAGAAAGTGTAAGCCGGAAATTAAATTCCATTTTTTCTTTCGAAAAATGATAATACCAATAAAACTTGCCCTCGAAAATAAAAATTTTTGCATATTAAAATGAAGTTGCCTTCTGCAAAAAAATTTCATTATAAAATGACCATTTCTTTTATACAAAGCTACTTGTGATAATTGTTAAAATTACGGTTAATAGTTATTCTAAACGATGTTAAAAATTATGATTTCATTTTTTTTGAAAAATTACTTTTGTAAAGAAGTAATGTTACGCTATTTCGAATAAAAGTTTCACGCATCAAACTAATGCGATATTCTTATTAAACCCAAAGTCTGATATTATTAAATTTATGAATGCAACAAAAAGGAGTCTTGGAAATTATCATGAAAAAATCGACTGCAAACATAAATTATCTGTTATCAAAAAAACATTCGCAATAGAGAAATGGCAGTTAATCGTAAATGATCTGATCCAAAGTACGATGTTATGAAATTAGAAAAGCAAATAACATGAAATTAAAATATATGCAAAGATTACTATCACTTGACAGCTAAAAACGTGAAAAGTAATCTTTTGAAATCGCTTCCACTGAAAATCAGTAGTGTTCAATTGTCGCGAAATTTTCATCTGTTGCCAATCTTCAAAATAGCTTGAACTCTTTGCTAAATTACTCTGCTAGAAAAATTAAGCTCAATGGTTTCATCAGCGCAGGATTATGTTCTTACATTAAAAATAAATTCTGTCATCCAACAACTTCAAAATTTTCATAATTTTAATAGTTCAATTGTTTGAGATGAAAATATTGATCTATAGTAGACCATACTTTATTTTATAAGTCTGAAATATTTATCTTCCAAGATGCATCAGAAGTTCTAGGATTTATCACTGGAAGAGGGCAAATTTTGAAGCATCGATTCTTGAGCGGCTATGGATTGCTGCGATAGAGTTGAAGTGCCATGCACTACTGCATTTGACAGTACCGGGATTTCATCGAAATATACTTTGGATGGGATATTCAGCTGAAACTCACCTGCAACTCCGAAATTTTCATAAATCAAAAAAACACAATTGATTATATAAAAATGATGGAATTTGAAAAATGTCCGTTAAATATGTATTCGAAACATAGTTCATAAATAATAATAATGGTGCTAATTTTTTATCTTATTTCGGAAACAATATATCTAGTAACTTAATTATTCAATTATTTCTAAGTTTTGGTTCCCTACTGATGAGAAAAGGAAAGATTAAACTTGCCTGGAGCGTTCGAATTACCGGAGGGCCGATACATTGCAACAGTCGCAACACAATTAGTACTGGTATTCCACTGCCTGGCAATGCCCATTTCAGATGTTTCTTTCCAAACAATTTGCGTGAAATGTTGCGTCTCTGAAAAAGTGTTTTTGAAAAATCGCCTCACGAAGTAACTGCACAAATAGTTTTGCAGTAAGAATTTAAAATTTGATACAAATTAATTTACGATAAATTGATTGAATGAACGATTGAACAATTTACTCGCTTATTCATTTACTTCTAATCCGACTTTAAAAAAATTGAGAAACTAAAATTTTCCGGGCAATCCATAAAGTTTTGAGAATTAACAGATTCTCTATTGTCGGTCTTCAAAAAGTTACTTATTTTATTTCAGTTCTTTTTTCCAATTATGGAATTTGTAAATGATGTCCGCTCTATTATCCTTTACAACAGTTTAGCAAAGTTCTGTCACCAATTTTATTAGATAAATATTCCTGTTTGAAAGTATTCCTGGGCAACGGTAAATCCATGATTAGTCGTTTCTGATAAAATTCTGCACTCTTTCTTAGTCCAGTTGTTTACTTAGAGAGTGCATACAACGAAACACTGCGCAAAAATTCTTGATAGAGTGCTTGAATACGTAAAACTTCTCAAACAACTTTGAAGGGATCATTATTAACGTTGTGAGCATAGCGGCGCTTCATGTAACAGGAACATACATTATCATCACAATTATTAAACTGGTTTTTTAATCAGCGTACTGATAAAATGATCAACTTGACATATTTCGTGAAAGCTATGAAAATATGAAAGGAGATTTTTTGGAAAGCTTTAAAATATAAACAGCAATAAACTCACTGGGACTCCATCGAGGTTTCTCAAAATCGAAGTCCTCTGCTTCACGAGCCCAAATTTCAGTAATTTCAGTACCAGAAGGTAGATGAGTTTGTTCATCTACTACCGTTAATCGTATATTTTCGCCTATTCCTGCAAATATTTAGTTAATATTTCGTTTCAAAATTGCAACGTTGCTGCTTGACTGACATAATGTCGAAAATTTTCCCAAAGAAATTCTATCTGTGAAGAAGTTTGTAATGGATCTGCATTTTTTATGTTACAAGAGCTTAATTTTCTTTGCTTTTTTGAGAGAAAAAAGAGCATTTCATAATAAGAACTCTACTTTTCTTCTTCTCGATTTTCCAAAAATAAAGTAACATTATTTTAACCCTGTAATTCCGGAAACAATATTCGCCCTCTTTCAGCCAATTTAACTGCCCAAGAATGAGCCAGATCGCATAATTCCTGAGACCATATTAAAGGTTGGCACCCATATCGTGCTCTTACCGTATTGTGAGCATCCAGACATTCACGTTGAAAATTCACTTCACCTTTATAGAATTAACCAATTCAATGAAACATCAATTGATCAATAACTAAATCATCTGAATATCTCTCTTAAAACTGACCAATCTGTATTACAGTCCACATGATGTAGTTCACATATCCACTTACAATATTTAATTTTCTAAAGAATTTTTGAATAATCAGCAAAACTTTTGTTGATTTCTTCACTCTGATTTTTGCGATTTTTTGAATATTTACTCAAATGTTTTTCATGGCAATTTTTTTCATTATCGTATATCCGCTTACAATATTTAATTTTTTATCACATATCCACTTACAATAAAAGGATAAATGAAATTTTATTGCAGTTAATTATTTTTTCGCAAAATCTTTGCTAATGAATTTTATCATAGAGTTAAGTTAGCACTAATGTGCCTTCCTTAAAGAGAATAGATTTCCACAAGTATATTTTGTCACGTTAACTTTTAATGGAAAACTTACCAACCGCAACAAATTTAGGCCTCTTTTTGACATATTTAACATCGGCAATGGTTTGCATCATATGTTTATCCAATTCTTCATCAAAACGTCGTTCTTCACCTACTGACGACGTCGTGGCATCGTAACAACTGCGACATTCGTCTGTCGTTGTCGATTCTCTAAAAACTCCATTTTTAGCAGAATTTTCATCACAAATAGCAAATGAATGAGAAAAATTTCTGAATTGCAAAGCGAATAGAAGAATTTTACTTGAAACCACTGGTCGTGCGACAGAAAGTACCACTCGTCGCAAGTGTAGTTGTCCCATTAACGCCACAATTTTCATCTATCTTTTCATGTTGATCTGATTTCGATTTTTTTAATTTTTTTCGACAAAAAATCTTTTTCATCACAACTAAAAGGATATCGAAATTCGAGTTTTTGCGAAAAAAGACCATTTAAAATTAATTTTATAAGAGACGTAGGATGATAATGCACGAAAAATTTATAGCTGCTTCATGTCAAATATCACAAAAAAATAAAAAATGCGATATCGTGCAATATTCTCTAAATTAAGTTCCCTTGATAGAAAAAAACAAATTTAGAGGACATGCATATCGTTTTAGCTTTTGAATGTTCACAATGCATCGATGATTACCCTTTTGATTCCAATGATTTTACGAGTCACTACAATCCCAATCCAGAGTTTTAATTAAAGGAGATGGAAGTGCAAAGAAACTACGACTTTTAAAAACAATAATGCACCAAACACTCAGTCTTTCCTCTGTAACAAGCAATGGATTTATTTTATATATTCATCAGACGGTTATTTTAATCGTAAAATTACAGTGCTTTAAGAGTAAAAATAAAAATTGACATAATAAAAGTTATTTTTGTAGAGATTTAAATTTATATAAATCCACCTGAAAATTGAATTATAAATTCTATGATCAGTATTGTCAATAACATTGTAAAATAAAAAGTAGGCTGAAAACTAACACAAAAGTTAACATCTTAATTGTTGATAAAAAAATTCATTAAAGTTCGAGAAAGATGAAAAAGAGTAATTTATTGAACAAGAAATATTTCAAAAACCATTTTGAATATCTTACAGATAGTTGAGAAAGATGAAATCTTCACTACCAATATATAAATTGTCGTATTTAAATATTTTGTGAAATTGCAAAGGGAAAGATGTAGAGAATTCGTTCGATTAATACAACAATATTTTCCAATTTGTATTAGTAGCAAATTTTCGCTTAAAAGGTCACTTAAAAAGTTTTCTCACAATATATATATATCCCAAATATATCGGAGATATCTAAACAGTCTTCGGTTCATTGTCTTAAGAAAAGAGAATTTGAGAAATAATCTTTACAACCGTCAGATCCATTTACTTTGATTTTACAAGAATGCAAAATAACCTTTTCTTCTAATTCAATCAGTAAGTGAAAATTTTTCATTCTAATTTAATAAATTACTACCAATTGATTTTATTCACAATAAAAAGCTATTGCGATTATTTTTAATGTAACACATCCTGAAGAGTAGCAAACTAATCTAACCTCCACGAACTTTCACTCATCCGATTTCTGATAATTAACAAACGCTTCATTTGTTATAATGTCATTAATTGCGTCAACAAATAAAAATAAAAATGCATTCAATATATCTTCACTAGAAAAAACAGAAGAAAAAATGCTGATATTTGCGCATTGTATGATTTCGGAGGAATGAAATTGAAATTTGAAACTGCTATTTTTCTCGTACTTCGTATTTCATTTGCTACTACGACTGGTGGATAATAGCAACAAATAAAATCAACGACTGGTTGACACAACGCTGTCAATATTCCAAAGATAAGATTAATAAAATGACATATGCAAATAGCAGGAATAAACCCAAGGGGATTATTTTTGCGAAAAAAATGTTTACGAACGCAACTAATAGCACAAAGTGAAGAATGAAAATTTCGGAATCTTAGTCAGTCAGTGTTATGCTTTTGGATGAGGTGATATATTTGGGGAATCCATGAAATGAAGCGCAGCTGTCGAACGAGAATACTTCATTCAGTTGATAATTGAACTATTACTATACTCTCCGATCAGTAAATGCGTAGTCAGATAATACTAGTAAACAAACTCTTTTTGAATATCCGAAATCTACATTTCAACATTTTTGATCAATACAATTCTATATAGCAGTAAGAAAGCCTAATTTAATTATCCAATAAAATTTATTAAAATTAGCTTTATTAGACGAGAAATAGCGTTAATGAAAAATGGATTGGAATGAGAGAACTGTATTTTATGGAATGTTTGCAAGCCTATTTCTATGTGACACTGATTGCAACTTGACATACTTTGCAGTAAGAAATTGAAGATGCAATGAGTTTTACCTGGACGCTTCAAAATGTTTTTTAAGGATTTGTAAACTATCAGAGCTATCTTACTTCCTCTCCTATTCCCGCAAACAGGCAGTTAAAAAAAATTCTCTGAAACAACAATACAATCCCAAGTTTCCATTAGGACTAAGATTTATAAGGTTCCTTCAAAGAAGATTGCCTCATCTTCGGATGATAAGAGTGAGAGCACATATTATTGGAATAAAGATTCTTACTATTTATATTAACGTAACCGAATTTGTTCTCATAACACTGTCCAAAAGATTAACAAATTTATAGAAATAGCAAGTAATAACTGGAGAACCAGAAATTCGATAGGTCCAATTTTATAATTATGACACTACTAAATAAGATACGGAACATTTTCAAATACAAAATTCGATATTACAAATAACTTACGAAAGTTGCTTCGAAAGAAATTTTGGTGATGAAAGAGGCCTCAAAAAAAATACTGTTACATTTGATGCATCACTGAAGATAAGGGTCTCTAGTTGTGAATAGCTTAAGAAATAGACAATAAAAAGAAAGAAATTTATGGGTTTCATTCGATAACAGCTGGGGCAGAAATGTGTAAAGTAGGAAAAGCGGCTAAGTAGAGTAAAGAGAAGATAGGATGGATTAAATTAGCGGCTTTGGCCTTAATCTGACAGCAATTTTTCATCTTTTTTTCTTTTTTAAACAATAAAGATCAAAGTGCAGAGTTGCTTTCAGAAGAAACAATTTCCTTTTTTAAAAGAGAAATCGGATGAAATTTGGAAAACTTGCGGGAAAGTTTTCATTTTTCAGAAAATTTTGATCGTTTAAAATTATATTTCGTTCAATTCTTCCACACATTTCTTTTGAGTCCAAATAAGAATGTTCGATCGAACGGTCATATCAGATGAAAATAATTCTCAGCAAATTTTCACTTATTCGAAATAAATTTGAAATGCTGATTAACGATTAAGTTGAGAGTTTGTAAAGGAAAAAAGAAAAAACAATAAATATTAAATGAGTAATGGCCAGAATTATTTTATTTAACAGGATTAAGAAGAAAGCTGGCAATAATAAACATTGTAGCAGTGTGTCGCATCTTGTGCGTATTTTTTGAAAAGGAAGTCTAAAGTTGGTGCTAATATAGACAGGAATGAATGCAATATAGGCTTAGTCAAAATATTGGCTTCTAGGCCCCATATGCACCACTGTGCCAAAAATTATTGCTGCTTCAAAATAGCGCCTGACCATATGAATAGTAATTCTACATCTATCCTTAAGCAAAACTTCTAATCCCCTTCAGTAATAATGGGAGAATTTGGCTGGTTTTGCCTGGAGTGTCAGCAGACTGATTATTATTATTATAAGATTTGAATTGAAGATTGTAAACAATAATATATTTGGATTAGATTGACAATCAAGCACAAAGAATACATAATGTATTTGTTACTATGTATCAGGAAATCCGGTATTTATCCTATGCGTAAAATATCAGATATGATACATAAAAGCAAAAGTCAAATATAGGCAATAATACTTCCTTCCGTTATATTTCAAAGCTGATAATGAAAGAAAAAGCTCTGGAATTTCGGTCAAAATATAAAATACAGTCTAGCATCTTAAGTTACATCGTTTTCCAACAAAGAGCCAAAGGTTATGAGGAGATAACACATTGTATAACCAAATTTTGTTGCTTATATTATATAAAACTGTCTTTAAAAGAAATATCTCTGTTTGCAAGATACAAAGCTAAAAGTTGTTATCATCTGATGTGACAGGTTGTTTTAACTTCTCAAATTGTTCGGCAATGTGGAAGCATTAAATGATTCTTACCGGATTGGAGACATGCAATATTCTGATCTGATGTGATCTGTTCCTGACCTAAAGCATTTCCTGATTAAGTTTATGCAGTTCGGAATTCCTGAAGTGTTATTCAAGTTTTAAAAATGCAAAGCAGGTGTTTGACAAAGTCCCGTGATGTACCAGCCAAGTGCTTCTACAGATCGATTTCGTTCAACAGATTTCTTTCGTTGTTTGGCATCAGCATTCTTGCTGTGTCTGAGCGTGCATGCATGCATGCATGTGTGTGTGTGTGTGTGTGTGTGT
>JABVXU010000439.1:0-45753 GCA_013365365.1 Cruorifilaria tuberocauda
CAATGAAATTTTTATTTTTGTTAACTTTTACCGCCTTATCACCAGCTTTACCCGTTTTTCATGATTAATTTTGCTTATCAATGAACATTTCATCCTTTTCATTTATTTTTTTAACTTTTAAATTCTACCTATCGCTTGCTCCTAAAGAGTATTAGCTAATTTTAGCATGGAGAGAAAGAGAAGATACCATTACAATAAGGTAAAAAAATATAACTTCATACTTACCTTATATATAAAAGTTTGTTTCTATGTGTATGTGTATGTATATGTATGTGTATGTATATGTATGTGTATGTGTGTGTGTGTGTGTGTGTGTGTGTGTGCATGTTATTTTCCAACACTTATTTTAATGTTAATATCAATTTATGGAATATATATATATATATATGAAAATTCTCGAATAATAATGATTGATAATCAAGCAAAGACCTTTTTGATTGAGAAAGATTGAAACTTGCAATTTTGTAAGAAAAGTAATTAAAATCCAAGAAAAATTTTCAAAAAAAAAAGTGGATAATTCCAAATAAATTGACAAATTATTTCATTTTTCAAAGTTTAAATCCATCTTTTCCAATCCTTTTTTATTTCACTCAATGTGTGCGCAACTTCCTCTCTTCCCCGTCTCTTTCAACCCTTTTTTTTTTCTTTATATATTATGAAGAAGTTAAATAATCGGTAAGTTTGACAAAGAAAATATTCTAAGCTCGAAAGATATTTGATGATATAAAACAGGCTTTCATTTATGAAAAAAAGTTATGCCATTTTTTCTCACTTTATCAAATTCCTCACTTCCAATTATAGCTTTGGAAAAGTAAACAATTTTTATCGAAGAAATGAATAATCTCAAAAATTAGGTATTTCTAGTTTATATTTAATTACAAAAAATCGTTAAGTCAATTTTTGTAAATTCTGATTAAGAGAAAATGCAAAAAACCATTTTTTATCATCTTTATCTTCCTTATCATGCTGTTTAGCACTATTATGATTATTATTTCAACTTAGAATGTGAATGAATATATGTCATATTTGAAATCTGAATATATGTCAATTTTAGAATTTGAAATGTTAATTAGATCTCATCAACAATAGTTATAATATGACAATAATTCCGTCTTTTTCTGGTTCATCATTTCCTACTGTTTAGATATCCATTTGACGTGATAAGCAAAAGCGATGAGCCGGAAAAAGTATGTATACTTAATTTCTCGTTTTATCATAACTAACGATTGAAATTATAAATGTAAAAGATTCGATAATTCTTCTTATCCTACTGTATTTTAAGAAATAATCCATTTTCAAATCCTTAAATTATCACGGAAAATTCAATAAATTATTCCTTTCATAACATTTGCAACGGTTCTATTTCATCATAGTTAAAATTAATTTTAAATCATTAAAATAAAATAAATACAAAATATTAAATGGAAAAATTTATTCACTTAAATATAGCTTTTTTTTAAATGTTTTTTTTTTTGTAAAGCTTCCGTTTTTATTCTTATATTTAATTACAAAAAGTTATTATCGTTTGTAAAGCTTTGGTTTAAAATTATTTAAATTTCATATACTTTTTGATTATTATGAAAATGAGAAGAATTGATAACGATGATATTTTATCGCCAATCATTTACATGAAAAGCTAGTCAAAACAAAAAAAGAAAAAAAAACGAAAAGCTAAATTGAAAATAATGATAATGTGAAGATTGATAAATAAAAAATGGATGATGGAAGAGTGAAAGTGAGAAAGAAAGGGAAAGGGAATGGGAAAAATATGAAAAAAATGTGAAAAATATGAGAATAATATGCTAATAAGTTTATTTTAAACGAATAAATAATGAGCAACAAATAAATACATTAATCATTAAAAGTATTTAAAAAGTTTCCATTTTTTTTTAACTCATCTTTTACTGCTGATATTATCAATAAAGTTGTTAATTTTCATGTAATGAGAAATGATAATGTAATTTTAAGTGATAAAAGTCTTAATATATTTCATTTCTTCTTTTGTTTGTTTTTCTTCTTCTTCTTTTCTTTCTATCTTTCTTTTTTTCTTTGAAACGATCGGTTAAAGACTGAAAATTGTTTATTTAAAGTTAATTAAGATAGCAAATCCTAGAGAACGACGGAATGACAATTGCTGTAAAACAAAATTAAATAAAATACTGTTCAATGTCATATGCAAAACTTGAAACTTAAAACTCAAAATAACATAATTATCTGTATAATTAGCTAAAGTATGCAATAATTGATTAATTCATTAGTTAAAATTTCTGTTTGTAAAATTTTAACTTTTACTTTTTGATTAAACAGATCTTGTTTTTTGAACGCTAATTCTTGAAATAAGGAAATAAAATGAAAGTCTTGTTAAAATCGTTTGAATTTTCAATTTTTGATTTTTCTATCATTATTTTTTGTCAATATATTTGTATATTGGTTGAATTTAATTATTAATTGATAATAAAGTGCAATGTTAATTAGTTCAATAAATTGTCCTTTTGATTTAATTATTAAAATAGCAAATTTATTCATACTGTGAAAAGAAAGTAATTTTGAGAATTATTGGTAAAGTTTTGTTGCCTGTTTAAACAAATCGAAAAAAAAACGGCAAAACAAACTCGATTTTATAATTTATATGTAAAGAAATTTTTTAAATTTTACAAATTTCTCATATTCCAATTTTTTTTTTCTTCTCCCCCGCCCCCTCGCTCCCCGCCTCTCCGTCCTTTTCTCCAGTTTTCCAGCTGAGAAGGACGATAGGAGAGAATGGAATAGGAGAAAAGGGTATGACGGAAAGGTGATCAACATAGAAGGATAATAAATAGTACCGAGGAATGTAGCAGGCGGGGGAGGAGGAGTGGGAAGCATACTAACTACTGTTGTCAATTCTCTCGTGCAATCACTATCATATCAATATCAATATATATATATATATATATATCAGTGCGGGAATGATTAGTTGGTTGAGAATGTCATTCCAAGCATTCTTTAAAGTGTTGCACCTAAATCTACCGATAGAAAGAGCGAAATCACTTTGTTTTTCCTTACTTATAGCACCTGTTCAATCCTTTTTTTTTTTCATTCTCTTCATATCATTTTAAAATTTTATTTAATTTTTTCGAACATCTCAAATTTATCAAATATGATAGTTGTTTAAACGAATAATACTCTATTTATAGTGATTATATTTACAATACTCTATTTATGGTGATATTTTTAAGTGTAAGCAAAATTAGTAATGTTATATCATTTTGTGCTTTTTGTAAAACTTATAATAATGATAGCGATAACAACAATGATAATGATAGTAGTAATAATATTAGCGATAATATTAATGATAATAATAAATAAAATCAATAATAATGATAATGATTGTAGTAATAAATGTATAATTAATCAGAAAGCGTATAAGATACAACAAACTACTCAAACTTTTCATTTTGAGAGTTATACAAAAGTAACGCTTAACCGTGATAATAAAGTTAGTTATCTAGTAAGGCTTAAATTTCAAATGATTATTTATCCTGAAAAGTTCTAGAAGTTTTTTGTTTTTAGATGGATTAACGTTGAAATATTGATATGAAGAATTTATTTGCAGCATTTTTCGAGTTTATTTCTAATTTAAATGTGACATTTCTAATGTATATAATTTTCAAACTTTCAATGGAAAAATATTTGATAAGTTGTGTAAACAAAATGTCTTTCTATATCTATCTCTCCAGTCAATCAATCATCCTCATTTTCATGGTTCATCGTGGGATGATTCTGACATGTAATAATGATAGTGTGATAGTTAATATTTATCATAAGCACTAAAGTTTGCCCTAGTTTTGATGGTTATCGCTGATCGTCGTGATAACGGCATGATAAGTGAGTGTCCGGCATCTGTAAATCTATCTGCAACAAAATTCGTACTATGCACAAATTTATATATATCAACACATTCAACTGTGGTTATCAAATAACATTATAAATAAAATAATCAGCTGACTAATGAAACTTTAAATTTAATCACAATTGTATATAAATATAAATGCAGAAATATAAATAAATCAAGTAGAACTTTAAATTGATAAATATAAATAAATTCACAAAGAAACATATGCTAATAAGTACACGTACGTGTTTATTTACATTTTACACTTTTTTGCTTATCATTAACCTATAGCAATACATTATGCATCAAATATATCAAATGATTATTTTCACCTTCTGATGGAAATGCACTTTTCCGATTGTGTACTTTTTATCTGCAATTAAATTATTTTGAAATATTGAAATTGATTCGTGAATTTGATCTTTCCTATTTTTCATTTTCTTTCATTATTCTCTCAGATATCTTCGAATTTTTGTTTATCAAAAAATTAAAAATGATAATCATTAGTTGACCTTCTTTTTATCTCATTAAAAATGTATACTTTGATATCAAGAAAGCATATATATATATCTTGCTTATCCGATTAAAAATATATCTCAATTTTTGTTTCCTGGAAATTTTCTCTTTCATAGAGCATTTCCGGAAGAGGAAACCGGGACATATTAATACTAATCAGTTTGCATGATATGGATGAATGCTTGAATAAAATAAAAATGAGTTCAACGGTTGTGTATTATGTCATGTTATTATTACTATTATTCTTTTTCTTTTCCCCTCTTTTAAAGGTCATTCTCATTTCAGCAATGTTGACAATTTTAAACATTTTTCACGATTGTTCCTTTGCTAATTCATTAGCAAATCCACATTGTTTATGAACTTAATTAATTAGCAAATTCATTTCATTTACGATTTTAGATAATTAATTTACAATTATACAGTTATGATAAGAAAATAAAATTCCAAAAAATTCTATATTATTTTAGCTAATTACTTCTACTCATAATTACAATTATCGAAAAGTAAGTAAAGTTGAAAGAAAAAATCACAAACTGAAAAAAGGTAAAAAAAAAATCATACCTTATAAAAGTAACCTTATAAAAAAAATCATACCTAATCACTGTAAGATTAATGTGCATTTATTTAATCAATACTGGACAAATACTTTTCAAAAGAACCATTACTTTGCAATACTATTAATTTCACTTCAATTTTTAAAATTGAGATTTAAAATTAAGAAATTAAATTGAGAAAAAAAGAGAAAAAAAGGAGGAAAAAACAACTAATTACAATTAGTGAGAAACTTTCTAAATTACCATTATAATTAACCTTCATTATCTTTTTTATCACCTTTTTATCATCATCAATTCATTTTTAACATGTTAAAGAATTTGTTAAATATATAATATATGATGAAATACAGGAGAAAAGAATAGAGGAATAGAAAAAGATAAATTAAAATTTTCAATTTAAAAATGAACAGATGCATTGCTGATCTTTTCTACCGATTAATGTATATAATCCGATCTCATCCTGTTCCCATTTCCTTCCAATGTCATACTTTGTTAATATCACGGAAGAGCGGGAACGGATATGGATACAGTTCAATTTTAATTTAGTTTAAGATATGAATGAAAAACAATCAGAGAGAGAGAGAGAGAGAGAGAGAGGGAGGGAGGGAGGAAGGAATTGATGTCTGAGTTGATCGAAATCTGAAATAGGGGATATGATAAGAGAGAGGGAGAAAGAAAAAAAGAAAAAGAGGGAGAAAGGGAGGGAGAGGGGAAAAGAGGGAGGGAATTGAAAGAAGAAGTGGAAATGATTGTTGTGAAAACGACATGGGAGGAAGAAGAATGATGATGGCACGAAGACTACAAACGTTCAAATACTTCAAATTTGTAAATTCCAGTTTTGCAACGATGACAATTCTCGGCCTGCATTCCATCCAACTCTTTTCTCTCTGTTTTCTCCTCAAAATGTCATCCATCCATCCATCCATCCATCCATCTGTCGATCTATCCATTCCATTCATCCGATCCATCTATCCGATTCATTCATTCATTCATTCATTATCATTCCTGTCAAATCATTTTCCGTGAAGAGAATTTACGCTTTCGCTTCCGGTAAACTATTAGGGTCGTAAGAATCCGACTAATTTTAACCTTTCACCCTTATTAAAAGAAAAATTTTATTTATGATAATTGTTAAATTGGCAAAATTATAATTTTTATATTTTCATTTTATCTCATTCTTATGACCTTTATTTATTATCGACTATTATTATTATTATTATTATTATTATTTTTTTTTTTGTTAATTAAGATATCAATCTAGTATCATCAAACATGAACTTTATTTAAGATAACATTTTGATTATTTCTATTAGTTTCACTTTGTCCTATTTTTATTCCAGCTTTCCTTCATTACATCCATTTTTAAATTATCTATGATTTTCTCATCTTAACAACTCTTTCAAATTTTTTATTAAATTAAATAATTTTTTTTTGCAAACAATTTCCTCTGAACTTTATCCTTATTTTAATTTTTCATAGTTTTCGTTTTCTTTTTTTAAACTTTTAGTTTTACGTTTTTTTCTTACCTTTTTTTTTTCGAAAAAAGTTTTTGTGAATTTTGAAAATTGTTGAGCAAAGATCAAACTGCGGCACAATTTTTCGAATTTTTGAAATGTTTGATTCATCAGGAAGAATTTATGGGAAGTGCAGCATGAAACACAAACAATTCCGAAAAATTGAAATTTAAATTTTCCAATATTTCAAATTAGCTAATAGTTCGAGTGAATTTTATTGTCAGATGCATTTGTGATTGAAATTTATTTCTTAATTTTGATACAAAAAGAAAAAACAAACAGATAAATAAATAATTGAAAAAAAATAATTTAATATCAAAGTCTAAATTTGCCGATTATATAACAAATGATTTATTTTGGATGATTACTACAATTTATTACAAAAATTCTTTCATTTAATTTATCCTTAAATTAATGCAATTATCATTTTTGACATATTTTATATCTATCAACAGTAAAAAGGATTGATTCAAATAATTCAATAGTTTCGTTGAGAAAAATCCACGTACGTCAGTATTCATTATTACAACCATTCTTTTTTTCTCTCTCTCATCAAAACATCACATTTCATCGAATTCCAATAAATAGATAAGTCTGACGTGGCGCTTTTTACTGATAACAGATCTTTTGTACAACAAAATTCGAAATTTCAGTTTAACGATATGTATAGCATCGCTGAATAGTTGTATCATTTTATTAATGCAAGCATTAGTTTTTTAAAAAGAATAACAGCCTGTATTAGATATAAATTATTAAATTTAATTTCTCTAATCTAAAATAGCCTTTCTTTTTTTAGTTAAAAAAATTACAATACTGAAAAAAACTTTTATTATTATCATACAATCAATTCGTATCAATCAGTCATTTTGTAAAGATATTTTTCTTGAATGTAATAATAAATATCTTGTATTTGAAAATATTATTGAAATTAGAATTTGAAAATTTTTTGAAATAACTTCGAATTTGTAGCATTAATAAAATATTGCTTCAAATTTAAAAGCTTTTTTTCTTGAGAAATTTTTCAGGAATTTGTTTAAAAAAAAAACGAAACGAAAAAAGAAAAACAGATTAGATGCCAAATGCGATGTACAATTGTCCAATGACCCAACCACCGACATTATCAATTAACCTACCGTTAGGTAACCTAACAGTACCTGTTCGTATGTCACCATCTTATATACCACCAGCAATTATATCGCCACCAGTAACGTGTACCGTTACTTCTACATCAATCGTACCACCACCACCATATCATGCGATAAACTTAAATAGTATACCATGTGATGGTGATATTGATGTTGTTGGAATTACTGATGTAGCTCGTGATGTACGTCTTGATGATGATGATGGTGGTGAAGAGCAATATGATAAGGTAACATACAAACTTTTGAAATTTTCTTTTTTTTTTTTTTTTAAAAATTTTATTAATTAAAAATATTAATTAATTAAATTTATTAATCAAAGGAGTTAAAAAAAAAGCGTATTAATTTCAGCCATTGGATTTATCGCTTAAAAAGCGTGAAATACGCTGTTTACCATCATGTTCAGCTGTTCTTAAACCTCAACCTCGACCTACCGTTATTCGAAATGGTTATGGTATATTTCCTTTTTTCATAGGTAAACAAAAAAAAAGATGTCAATTGAAAATTTAAAACTTGACTGTAATAATTTGCTTTTTCTAGATGAAATTAATTAATTGATTAATCGATTCAAAGATTGCAATGAATAGGAGAAAAGGAAATTTCACCTTATTATTAAACTAACTATGGTGCAATCAAATATTCTCTTTTACGGTTTAATCGTACGCTTGAAAGAGGAAAAAAAATATTTTTATATTTGAAGAAAAATCGAAAATTTTTTTAAAAATCAATAATTGCTATATCTATTTATTACTGTAAATATGTAATTTTAAATTTCGAAAAATAGCTTATTTTTGTTCATTTTTTTTTTAAAAAATTATCTTGCATAAGCATACTTCCATAATTTTTTCCCGTTATTTTTACTTCTTGATATATTCTTGGTTCGTTAAACTTTTGCTAATTTATTTTTCTTTTTTTTTTTCTTTGGAACGAAGGAAAAAAAAATTTGTTAAAGAATGGAAACAAATTTTGGTTGTAAATGTTTATGTTCTACGAGACAAATAATGGGGCGAAAAAAAAAACTTTCCTTTTCCCATCTCTTTTTCCCTTTCTATTTCTTCAATCTCTCTCTCTTGCTTTTTCTCTCTTTATCGCTCTCTTTCTCTCTCCCTTTTCTTGTTCAAATTAATAAAAATAAAAATTCGTTTCAATAAATTAAATGTTTCAAAATATTATCAATCATTACAATCACTCATATTTTTCGTATTTTTTTTTCTACAACACAATGCTAACTTAGCTTGTTTAAATTAAATTATTTGTATAAAAACCGGAAGATCAGTGAATTATTTCTGGAAGTGTTATGCAATAATGGGCCATTTCCGGTTACTAGAATTTTCTCATTGCCCAAATTACATTTTTATGGAAGATAAAATGGAACATGTTGAACATTGCATTCATCATTCAATTTCATCCATCCAAACGAAGTTTTGGAATGTATTGACTTATACTTTCCATGTTCATTTTTAAATTGATAATTAATGAGAGATAATTTGAGAGAGAGAAAGAGAGAGAAGAAAAATTGCATCCGGAAGGAAATGAATCAATCATATAGTTATATCTCGAGATTTTGATAATAAAAATCAATTAATAAATTAATACAAAATATTATTTACAGTAATATACAAAAAACATGAAACGTGTAATTTGTGCTAGTATATAAATTACAAAAATGAAAAATTAAATTTCTCCCCCCCCCCCTTTTTTTCCCTCCTATTTTTTCCTAATTTCATAGGTTGACAGCATTTTTGGTGCATATGAAAACTTTGATTAGTATCGATGACAACTGGTATTAAGTGTAAGAAGGAATGTCGAAATGTTCTTTTATAAAACAAAAAAGCAAAAAAAAAAAAAAAAAAAGTGTGCTGAAACATCAGATGATCGTGGTAGGTGATAATGGTGATTGGTGATGTCGATGATGCCGATTGCATTCTTTTCTAGTTTTTTGATTTTTCAATTTAAAAAAAAAATGCCATAAAGTGATTTTGTTATATAGCAAAAAGAAATTGTCAAAAACTTCTTTCAATTGGCTCTTTTTTTTAAAACATTTTCTTTTCAAAAAAAAAAAGAAGAAATGAAAAAAGCAAGAAAAAATTAAAACTTCAATCTTGAATATTTCTCTAAATAATAATAAGTTTTATTTCATATTTTGATTATGTTTATCAAAAATAATATTTACCAATGCAAAATATAATAAATTGAACGCATTCATTATCAATATATCTTATCACTCCTTTCGTGATTTAATTTTCATTGATTAATTATAGAAAAGTTCACAAAACGAATATACATATCGAAATATTTTGAATTTATTTTTTGATTTAAAAAAACAAGTACTTCCTGGAAAATTTCTTCATGAATTGCTTTTCTCTTACATTGCATTGATATTTTCATAGTTTTGAAAGAAGAAATTAGCAAAGAGACATTTTTTTATCAATATAGAAAAAAATATAGCACATTAAAAAAAATTTTTTTTAAAGAAATTAATTGAAATGAAATGTTTCTGAAACCTTTTTCCACTTATATTGATCACTAGTCGTTTGTTTGTCTAAATGGAATGATATTATTATCATTAATAGTGTATCAATAGAGATTTGAAATTATTTTAATTTTTAACTTAATTTTTTTTTTGACTCAAAATGCATTTCAAGGTTATCCAGAAATGTTCAATAAAAATTGAGTTTCTAATTTATTGCAATTTATGAATTCATTTTTTAGTGCGACGAAATGCTGATATGCGACGATCAGCATCCTCCGTAACATCACGACCTGCTCCTGAGCCAGATGTTTCAGAGCATTTCCGGCGATCGCTTAGTGGTAAATGGCCAAGACGACAAACAAATTATGTTCATTATACACCACCATCACTTCAAACTGATGCTGACAGAAAAATTTCCGGTGATGATTTTAGTTTGTTCAAATACTTCATATGTAATCTATTAATCATCTTACTCAAGCATTAAAAAAAAAATTTCAATCTTTTCATTGTTTACATTAAATGTATCCAAATTTTCAGGATCGTTATTACATTGTAAAACCAGTCAAACAACCAGTTTACGAAACATCCCTTCATGTAGCGCAAGCTCTGCACAACAAATTGTTGTCAATAATTCCGGAATTGAAAGTGAGAGTTGAGATTTTGATTTGAAATCAAAAAATCAGAAAAGAGAAATTTAAAAGGAACAGAATTTTGCTTCTGTGATCAAGAATGGCAATTTATTTATATACAATATCTATTCCACCTTAAATAAATATAATTTTTGAAATAAATATGTTCAATAGAAATAATCGACTTAAACCAATTCTTGAATCGAGAAGATCTTTTTTACTCTGCATAGACCAAATTCATTAAGGTATATCATTTATAATGATCGAATATCTTAAATATTTACAATAATTTAAGTGGTATAATCTTAACTATTGTTATTATAATTTAATTTACTCCGTATCATAATATTATTTTAAACCAGTTTCATATTACTGATCAACGATGATAAATCAGGTTTATTTTTATCAATTATGATTTTAAATCAAACCTTTTTTCTGGAATGTAAGAATGATAAATTTAATAATACAAAATACGTATCATGTATTATACCAGCATCATATAATATAATTTATAATGCACGTAGAATTAATGTATGCCTGTTATTCGTTTAATTTAGTAATTAAATTCCTTTTTCATTTTCAGTCGAGGATCATTTCCGTAAAGCACTTGGAGCAGAGGCTTATGAACTTCTTCGCGGAAATCGCTAAGCACTTTGATTTCTCAATCGCATATCATTATTTAATTCGATTCTTTTCTTATTCATATTTATTCATTCATTCATAATTGATTACTAAAGGCCTTATTATTATTATTTTAAGGATAATTTCTATTTTACTCTAATTGTAATAATCGTTAAGAAGTTACTTTAAAAGTTATTTTATTTGTATTTTTTAAAAGCAGTTTAAACTGTATCAACATTATCAACATAATAAATCTTATATCTCTTTTTATCCACAGTAACATATTTCAATTTATTTCTCGGGGACATGAATATTTTCTGCCCAAATAATTGAAATGAAAATCCCTGACGATAATTTGCGAATCGTTTAACATTAATGGTATAATGCATTTTTCTCGACATTTTCTGAATTGATGTAAATTCATCTTTTTTCTCATATCAATATGGTAAAACATCATGCCAAATTTCCATTTTTTTCTCTTTCAAATCTTTCCTATACTCAATTTTTACCCATTCATATTTGAAATTCACTAAAAACTTGTTTGACAATTCTGAATTACTGTCATCCTTTTCGAAGATTATGTATTTATCTGCACGACCGTATATCATACGTTTATATATTATTGTAAAGAATTTAAACTGTATATTTATAGTAATATGATGCTTCCAGAATAATTTGAAAATCGAGAAAATTGACCAGCACGATTTTGAAAAACCAAAAACAAACTTAGTTTATTGCCAATTTTGATGATACATCATGATTAGAAGCGGCAATGCTGACTGAAACAGTTCCAGAATGCTTCATCATCCCTACACATGTTTTAGTTACTTCAACTCTATTATTTATTTTCACTTGCTAAATTTGTTTATTTATAAGTTACTGTGTTTTCTATTTGTCATCTTTTCTCAACAAAATACAGCTCAATTCATGAAATATTTGATGAAGTTGGTAGAATTCTAACAAGCGTGTAGAATTATTTGATAATTTTCAGTATTGCTAGATCAAAAAGAATAAAAAAAATTGTATTGTGCAGTGTTTATTCAATTAGAATTTTTGAACTGTTGAAGTTGATCATCAACCAAAACCGCATTTACTTTTTTCTGTATATGAAATTTTTCAACTGTGGTTTTTCTTTTCAGTCGATAAATCGTTTGTAATCATATATCAAGTCTATAAAGAAGTACTACTACAAATCTGCTAATCGAAATACTCTTCTTTTGGATAACATTTCTTCGAAATATAATTTTACAGAAGATTAAATTCTATGATAATTAAATTTACTACTGATTTGATAGAAACAATGCTACTGAAGCAATAATCCATTTGTTCGAATTTTCGATACATGGCATTTGAACTTTGGCAATCAATTGATTTCGTTCAGGTGTTGCATAAAGTGGTACAAATATTGATTTACCTTTTTCATATATATCGGGAATATCCTGAAATTATTTTTCTATAGTTACATTTTGAAAAGAAAAAACTGTTTTTCACTTTCTTTCATTGGAATGTTTTTTTTTTGTTACATACTTACAGCAGATATCCAAGCAATATACAAATTCGGAGCCGCTGTTACAGTGGGCGATGTTTGCTTTGTTTCAACGATATGTTCTTCAAATAAAGCTCCTTGGATATAGATTCCGGATATTTCCATTACATTTTCATTTTTGAAAGGTGCAGCATTCCACGCAGTCCCCAACTTCAATTCATCCATAGACATATGTTTTTTCCTAAAACTATATGTCCTGTTAAATCTGAAACATAAAAAATTTGAAACTGCTTAAACTTTCCTTCATATAAGGAAGCAAATGAAATTCATTCAAAAAAAATTAGCATACCTCGCAGTTAGCTGCCGCAAAGCGTTGAAAAAAGCAGTAGGTCGAAAAATACTACCAAGTCTGATTGGATTAGCTAATATTTTACGACTGTCATTGATATGTGATAGTTTTTCTACTGATTTAGCTTTATGTACTAAAACTGATAAGTACTGAGCTGGCTCCGATGGACCTCTCCAGGCTTCCTGCCATTCTTCTGGTGTCTGTAAATAAATTTAAACAACGTGAAAACATCTCGATATCTTCAAGTATCCTGCTGAAGATTTTGTCGAAGAACACATTAATTAATAAAAATAGTTTTTTTTTTATAAAAACAAAAAAGCAAACTTGATGCATCATTAATGCCTGTGCACTATTAGCAATTTCTGATGTGAGCGATTGGATACCACGTAAACATTTACTTATTGAACCAAGAAATTTATGAACTTTCTGAACCTGCAAATTTTCACATTTTAATTTTACATATGTTGCTAATTCCGGTCTATTGTTAATATATGAAAAATAACTGCATGTGATGCATACCAGTGTTATTGCATGAACATATTCCAGAGAAATAATTTCTATGATGAGATCATCAGTATGCTGTACCAATGGTACATCCATGGAATGTAATGTTGACTGGGAATTTAGTCGTTTCCAAAGTGTTAAAATTGGATTTAGGGCTTTACTCCATGCATTCCTGAAATTTTTTTTTCATTTTGACTCATCCCATCTCATTGATTTGCATTACTAATTTGCTATAAATGTTATATAATACAGTGCATTATATTCAGGTAGTTTTCATCTTCCATCAAACAATTTCTAACTCTATGACCATCCATATTTATGTATTAATCATAAATACTACCTAAATAAGAAAAATTATTAATTCTGCATACCATTCGAAAAAATAGCGTTTTTTTGTCTAATTCACATTGTCTTTATAAACAATTGATTGAAAGGGAACTGAGAAAACTGAGCATTATTATTCAAACAGTATCACCTGTCAAATGTAACTTTGGATGCAATAGCAATTTGCATGCTACGTATTTGCCGAATCATTTTATCCGCTTCCGCCATTTCACGAGCAGTGCTTATATTTGAGGGTAGACCAATTAATGCTGGTTTGTCTTCTTCGGGTATATTTGTATTGATGATGTTAACATAGTCCTATTAAATAAGCAGTGCTAAATTTTAATTTTTCACTACCTTATTATAAACAAAAATTAAAAATGAAAAAAATTTCATGTGATACTTAAAATCATACTAACATATCTTAGAAACTACTCCATCATATATAGTATTCTGAAAATGTAACCGTGATATTGCTTGAAAATGGAACAGAAATATTGTGTGCAATTTCAGGACCATTCACACCAATAACAGATGAATTGAAATACCGTTTCAAATAAACAATCAGAACATTCATATCAAAATCATTGTCAATACGCCCACCATAAGCAACAATTTGCATGAGGCCACGTAATAACTGCCAATCAGCAGCTGAAAAGTCCTACTGAAAAAACTTCCATTTCGAAATAAAAAAAATAATGTCACAATAATGGCTATTTGACAGTTTGGCATTGTCCTTATGATTCCCTCTGAATAAAAATAGAAAACACGATACGCGATAGTTTCCAGAAAATAAAGCATCATTCCAACTAATCTATCAGTATATCAGAGAAAAATAATTTCAAAGATTTGATTACAAAAGCTGCCATTACTATCACTTTCTAATAAAAAAACATATTAAATGAAGGCGATATCATACCCCGAACACTGTCAAATAGTTGAAAATTTTATGTCTGGAAAATTTTACCCTTATCCTTTGCAACGTCTTCAACAAACTTCTTAGCTACTCGCAGATCGCTATTACTAAATTCATAAAATTTTGACCAAGCCTGAAAATCTCTTTTGTTTGACGCATATAATATTTTACATGAAGTTAACAGCTAACAAACATGTAGTTTCTTAAGATAATTGAAAAAAGTTTAAATTGAAATTTGATTTCTATTCACTTTTAATGAATTTGATCACTGACATGCCCTGAACCCATAACAGCGAAAGACATTAATCACAAAATCGAAAATAAGTGGCAACCTGCCATTCTCTGTTTTCCAATTTCTATATATGAAAGAACTAGAAACTGCAAAAAATTTAATGTATAGAGCTGAAAGCAGTAACTGTTCACAGTACAATACAAAAAGATGGAAAATGTACCTCAGGTATAAATATTCGTCGCTCTTGCAGAAGTGCATGTAACCAAGCTAACAGGAACAAGCTTTGCAAGAGAACAGCACTAAAATTAAGCTCAGACTGTTGCCATTGGGCATAAATCCTTTTCATAGTATTCTTGATGCCAGGTGGTGCTTCGTAAACAATTTTCAGTGAAGTTTGCAGGAGCTGCGGTGAGAAATGCTCATTTGATTCGGTGGTTAACCACAGCCGAAAACTGGGGTTTCGTTTCGACTCCAAAAATTGCTGCAATTGGATAAAGACAATAACCAATCATTAAAAGATTAAAGAATAAACTTTTTTGCGAGAGAAATAAAGGATTAACTTTTGAGGTCTCCCGAAGTTAAAAAAAATGTTTCATGTTAACAGGTTAAAATCTTCCCAACTACTATGAATTCGCAGAATTGGGAACTTTTTCCATGCCTTCTCAATTGCTGCTAAATCACTGATGGCGAGATGTAAATTTTTCAAGCACACCCAACCACCATTTGCAGCACATATACGAATTGCTTCAAGAGCTGCTTGGCGCTGTCCTTGACCCATCGATATTTGATAGAATTTCGCGTCAGATATTTGTTTTCGAGCTAATTCTTCCAGTTCCTTCAAGAGTGACTATTTCAGCGTACCTTCTCCCAAAAAAAAAAAATAAGCTCTTACTAACCAGGTTTAAAATTTTTTCTAAATATCACAACTGGGCAAAGATTACATGCAAAGAATTTCGACGTCTTAATTTATCGATTCCGTATCACAAGTTGAATTTGATTTAAAGTTTAAAATTAAGGGCAGTGCACCTTGAAATTTCAACACCGTGATTCAATCTGAATTGGTTTGGTAAAAACTAATAGAACTTAAATTTGATACTACAACCAGTAAGACATAACGAAGTTATATTTCAATTTTCAACCTTATATGTATTGAGAATTATAACTGTTAATACTTCAACTTATTTTTTATACTTTTAAACTAGAAATTAGAATATGTTAACAATACTTGTGAAGGATCTGCACCAGGACTAATCAGTATCATGATCGGTTCATTTTCATTGCTTTCTGACTTATATATTGACATCAGATTTAGTGGAGATGGATTAATTGAAGGAACTCCTGAAACATAAGTTAAAAGTACTGAAAATGTTAAGTTTAATTAATTAGCTTGTAGCGATCAAATTAATAACAAACCTAATATATCAGTAACAAAGCTGATTACAGCAGAATAAAGCCTCTCTGGTCGGATTGCTTGGATAACGAGTAATTTCTGGAATGGTGTTATAATTGTATCGATGGCAGATGGAAATGCTGTTTCGCAGTTTATCGTGTGAGCAAATTCACTCCACAATCCTTGGTCCGAAAAACGAAGATTGTTGAACAATGTCGGCAAAACATTCTAAAATTTCGATTCTGGTTGCATCAGAAAAAATTAGAATTCATTTATAGAGGTGAATTATCGACTCAACATACTACTATAATAATTTAAAATCTGGAAGAATTTTGAAATTAACCTGTAATTTCGCAATACTTGCTTTTCGTTCATTACCAATCCAGTCAATTTCTTCCGTAGAATGTATTGCAGTATCGTTAACAAATAAACCTGTGAATAGTTCCCATTCCTGGAAAAATCAGTGTCATTAGCCTGATCTTGCCAGCTGTTAACAAATAATAACTTCAGATATATCTTCCACAATCAATTATTAATATGGCAAGTTTGTTTAAACTGCTAAAATGAAATCGAATTTACAGTTAAATGAAAAATTAACATTTTGTGCAAAGAGGGACGGCTGTATTCCATGAATGAATCTCATAGAAAACATTAAGCGATCTTTTTTGAAAATTGCACGTGATACATATTCGTAAACGGTATGCTGGAGTATCCGCCGCAGTTTTTCCATTCGTCCGACGGCATTCGTACTTTCCTAAAATATACAAGGTAAACTTGCAATCTCTATAAAATCCAGGAGATTTCATGATTCTAACTTATCAGTTAATTCGACATGTAATGTGCAATAAAGATTTCATTCAATCACTGTTTAAGCGAAATAGAATTGAAACTGAAACATTATTTTATTAATGAGTAATTCCGAAACAGTACCTATTTTATTGAGTCTAATAAATTCAAGATCATATGTTTGGTAAAACAACTGCATCGAAAAAAGCTTTAATATCTGGATAACTCTTACTGTTTCATCCGGTAGACCAGATTACCTGTTGGTGGCCTTTATTACCTAGTCGTCTTTTATTCGACTAGTTACATTTTTATATTTAAAGCTCACCTTAACTTTGCTGAATGTACGGTTGTATAAGTTTATTATGGTATTGAGGTTGAAATTGTACATATGGTCTAGTTTGTGCAAATCGTGAATAATAAAGTATAAATTACTTGCGGCTTCTGCTAATGGCCGATATGCATCCTTTTCCTGGAAGAGAAAGAATATTGCTGCATAAAATTATAATTTTAATTAATTAATTAAAATTGTAAATTCAACTGAATTCCTTTCAAAAGAAAAGAATTGGACCAATGCAACAAACTTTGATAAGTTGTTTTTGCAATCTATCAGCTTCAGCAAGTGATGTCGCAATTGTCTCTGCATTTTCTTTGCTTTTATTCAAAGAATCCAATAAATCAGTATTATCCAGTAAACTTCCTTCGGATGAAGCTAATGTCTTAAATTAAATACAAAAATTTCCTTTTAACATTATAACAAAGTAATAAGAAACAAAGCTATACGACGCGATGCTTGCAGATAAATACTGAAACATATATGAATATATGAAAGAATAATGCCGCAAATATCATTTTCGAAATAATCAGCTGCTCGCAACATTTTAATTTACATAAAAGCTATTTTTCTTGCCGAAATTGCAGAAGAAAAATTTCGTACGTACAGGAAGAGAATAAAACAAGTTAACTAATTGCAAATGGATTTCTAATTCTTTTAAAAATAGTTATTAATAATTTACTTGCAGGAGTGACTGTTCAATGCTATCGAGTTTAATTTTCATTTCCTCCACACTGCTGGTCAATTCATTCAAACGAGCTTCCAAAGTCGGTTTTTCAATTTGTATTGCCAATCCAAGCATCTAAGTAAACTAGTCAGAATAGAATAAAATTTCATCAGGAAGCTTGACTCTCACATCATGATGAGACATTTGGACTAACTCCTTACAAAAAAGTTAATATTTTTTTTAAAAAGTTAAACACAAACTTGCGATGCAAGACTTGTTTGCGTGATGCTGAAACATATTAAAGTGACTGCTGCCCTGGATGTTTCGTCCAAATGTAATAAATTATTCTTGGAACAGATGTACAAGCGAAAACTATCATTGTAATCAACAGCTTTCTCACCAATCTGAACAATATGTCGTGGTCCTGGAAAGAAATATTCTATCACTGAGCACGTTCACATATGAAGTAATTCATTTTAGATTTTATCAAAAGTGAGAAAATTCTGAGGATATTAATACTTTACAATTCATTATATATGAAAATCACTCATTTATCTATAAATTCATTATTTTCTCTTTTATCACAAAATACTAACAAAAATATCTGCAATTCCCGTTATGCAAAAAGTTTTAGTCTTATTAATAATCTGGAGCTTAATTAATAGATGTACATAATCTTCCACTCTCCTAACATCGTTAACCTCTCAGAAGCACATTTCGTTATATTATCATATCACTAATAGGAAAGCTACTACATAGAATACGTAGTTCAGTAAACCTTTCCTGAAGGAATCTTTTTCCACTTACATATTTTATCGACAAAGTCTTACTTGCATTTCCCACTACGTGTAAAAATCATAACAGAACCTTGGCTGGAAAACTCTTTCCGAAGTAGATTCATGAGAGTAGGTTCAATCCTATTCGCATCATCAATAATTAAAAATTTGCCAAAGCGGACACCAAGTTCAACCTAAATTTGATGTAAGAATGATAAAAATAAAAAAAATTGTCAGATTACGAGATTGCTTCATGAGACCAATATTACTGATGTGATGCACAACAAAAAGAACGGAATCTGGGAAAATAATAAATATATTTCCCGGTATAATTTCACTTTCTAAACGATCGGCACTTTTCTTCGGTTCTTAGTAAACATAACCACCTGAGTGAGAAAATTAGAATCATTGGCGTTCACTTTTTCTACTTGCTTATCTTTCAAATGTTTCTCAAGAAATGACGATGCGCGACCGCTAGGATCGATGATTAGCGGTATTTCCATAGTATTGAATAAAATCATAGCATTTTCCTGTGAAAGTGCATCAGTTGGAAGCCCTTTGTTACTCCAATTCAACTGAAACAAATGATCGAAAATAAAGTGATGAATTAGCAAGGTAGAAGCGAATGCTATGCCGGAATAATATATCAGTGTATGGATTCAAGCTGTTGAACAATGTCTGCACACTACTAAGCACTCCACTTTCCTATAATATGTGCCAATCAACACCTAGCACTTTTTTTTGTAGTGCGCCTAATTTAGATAAATCAAATTTCACCAAATAATATCGTTATATCTAAATTAGGTCGTCATGTCGAGGAAATCGAAATTTGAATTTTCCTCAATAACAACATACCTTTTCGGTCTCCATGACATTGAATTCAAGTATATTGAAATCATTCAAATTGAGGAGTTTTTGCCATTTGTTCACAATTTCACTTCGAACTTGTTCTGATTCTGAACCGAGAAACGTTACGAAAGCAGCAGACAGAAGGGAACCCTTTTCTAGCTGCAAAACAAATTAAATTTGTTACCAAATGTTAAGTAGAAACGAAAAATCGATCCCTTATGATTAATTAAGCAGCAAACAAAAATTAAAAAAGGAAAGCACTCAAGGAAAAAAAATTACGCAATCAAGTTCATTTTGCAAATCACTGATTTGCTCTTGCCATCTCTCATACTCGCCACCAAGTCTATCTATAAGAGTTCCAGCGACATTTATCGTTTCCTAGAATTTAAAGTTTATAAGTGATATCGATATGTCAGCGAATAAACATGAAACTTAAGGAGTTAAAAACATTTCCGAAAAGTACAAATTTGGAATGCGCTTTCTCATGATAATGTAACATTTACTGACAAACTCATACTTTACAGAATCTTGCACCTAGTTTAATTTAACTACGAAGTATATTGCATTTAATTACTTCATTATAAATTGTTTTTGAGAAAGGCTGAAGAACAAAAATCATAAAGCTTGCCTGTTGCTTATCTAAATCAATTTTTATTTGTGTCGCTTCTTTCATATGCAGTTCGAAGTTATGTTTCAACTCAACAACTCGTTCGTCCACTGTTGCTAAACCTTTCGATAATTTTTCCATTTGCTTTTCGGCTTCATTTAGATTTCTAAAGTTAAACTATCAGCTTTCAAATTCAATTCATTTCGATTTTGTTTTAAAATAAATATGACAAGTATTTTCCATAAGCACTAGTTAAATTATTTAAAAATTTGAAACACGTTAAATAACCGTAATGTCACTTTCTTCATACCATTAAACATCTAATTTCAGTTTCAGACAAATGCATCTTGATAATATTAAGAAATTTTAATATTAAGAAAGGTTAATAAACCTACTTAATTAAATGATTTTTCTCCTTTTGTAATGGAGCAACACGTTCCAAAATTGTCGAGTAATCTAAATTTGCACGTACCCATGCAGCCAATGGTGCTGCTGCTGCTGATGCCCGTTTCGCATTCTGTAAATTAAAATTTATAAGTAACCAACTAATTAGATGATAAATGAAATTAGCTCATCTATAAGCAATTTATTTTGCAAAAATTTATCATCGAAACTAGAAGTGAATAGAAACTTCAACAAATTACAAACTCAAATAGCTCAAGCAGTAAACTTATCTAAATGATGCGAGAAAATGAATAATAGGAAAAATGCAATGCTTCTTTGAAAATTTATCTACTCATCCACAGAGAAAAGGAAGGAATCCTCGAGAAAGACTCCATAAAAATATAAAATTTTACTCTATGTTTATCATCTGCTCATTGCTGTAAGTTAAAAAGGAATGAATTTCTCTGAAATGCAAACCACGATATACAATAAACTTAATCTATTAAATTAAAAATAGTTAAATAAACTAGATCTTGCTTCAGACAGAATTCTTAAAATCTGACCTTCTATATCACAAAAAAAATTATGGAAATATCCAAAACCGCCAACCTTTGGATCAAACGATGATTGTTTGTTTTTTACAAGGGCAGAAACCTTTTTGTTAACATCAGGTGAAATTCTTCGAGCATCGAAATTAATAATTTCATCTTTAACTCCATTTCTCGCCAAAAACCTACATTAAGATAGAATTAAATTAATGAAGATAAATATAAAGGATAAAGGAGGCTCAAACTAAAAAATTTGAAACCGACTTTCAAGATCATAAGATGAAAACAATTTAAATAATTCTTCACTTCCATCAAAAAGAAGAAAGAATTTTGTTGAGAAGAATCTCTCACTCACTTTCTCATAGCTTCCCACGATGTGTCAAAAATACCCATAAATAACAATACAGCTTGTAAAATATCTCGGATTGCTTCCGGTGGAGCACGAAGACTTCGAATTTCAGATAAGCTCTCCGATTTAATTGAACCAACTGCTTCGCGAGCTTCACGTAACATAGGTTCCACCTGGCAAACGGAATTTAAATCTGATGTGCCTCTTTTTTTAATGCTGCCTGGCACTGATTCATTTAGTTAAACAAGGTAAATTTTCTCTGGATTGCACTGACTGAAAGCAGCTTTTTAGAATAAAAATAATTACCTCACGTAATTGTTCATCGATCAAACCTTTTTGTTTTTCAATCCTTTCATTTTCTTTCGCGGTTGCTAATTTAAGTTTCTCCATGTCTGATCGTTGATAATTTGTATCCTCAAAAATTTTTAATTCAATAAAATACCCAAAATAAAAAAGTGAAACTTTACGATATTAAGTAATATTCGGTTAAATTTATTCAGGCAAAGTTTTAAAAAATAAGAAATTCATTTTGGCGATTTTATGAATGTCGTGTGAGATCAATGTCGTTGCACGCAGTAAATTCTAAACAAACCGTCATGCTTTGCGATATTGCTTTCAATGCCATATCTGCATCGGTTTGTTTTTCAGCCAATAATTTACTTTTCTTGGCAGCTTTTTTTTGCATGTTGGAAACAGATTCACGCGCTTCCGTCAGTTTACTAATTCCGGCCTGGAAAAGTAGTAATAATAATGATAGTAGTAAGGAAAAAAAATTGTGTTTCTGCGTGATATTAGAAAATATATGATTCCAGGACAAAAAGCTAGAATATTGAATTTTAACTGTGCCCAGCAAAAACATGAAAAATATTGTCTTTAAAATATGAAAAATCAATACCTTTAACCTGCTAGATCGTGTATCGATAGCGGTTCGTTTTTTATTAAAAATACGAACATAGTTTTCAATGAATCGAACATATTTTGCTGGTGGAGCTATTTCGGATGGGCACTGGTGATAGATTTGTCCAAAAGCTATTACAATATCATTTGGTGCTTTGACATTATGTCGCGATAAAATTAACTCCGGTAACTATAATCAGTTAATAATCACCAATACAATTTTCATTTTTTTAAAAGTTTCACAAATTTTTCACGGACAACAACGTTTTTCAAACTAATGTTCCATTAAACAAAATAATCTATTATAAAAATATGGATGATCGTTTATATAAAATTTCTTCTAAAATCTTAGTCAAGATGTATCTATTTAATTTACTTTAAGACACTAAACTTTATTATGAATAACCTGTGATAAAGTATTCTTATTCCATGTTTCATTCCAAATGATCGAACATTCCTTATATAATGATGGATTTGATGAGCATTTTATGGAGAAATCTGCATCATCAACATTTAAAATGAGGATGATATGCAAGTTTGCTTTTACTTCTGAAAGAAGAATTTCTAAATATGCCAGTATTGACAAAAGTGACCACTTCAAAAATACTTTTTCCAATCTAGATGTGTTAATTACGACTTCAACGCAAATCTGCCTTCTATGGACATTTTGACAGCTGTTCAAATTATTTCTATTCCTTACGTTCGAAATATATTTATTTCAACAGTAATACATCTTTGCACCAGACTTTCAAAAATACAAAATTTTGCAAGAAAAATAAGGAAGGAAAGAAAACAATACAGAACACTTACTCATAACAAAATAAGAATATAAGTCGCCCTGGAATGCATCTTGAGAGGCTTGTTCACGTAAGCTTACCAAAAAGCTATCAAATTCTTGTACACTAAATATTCCAGGAAGATCACCAGATGACAACAATGAATTTATCGATTGAAGAAATGCATCGTGTAGTAGCTGATAATCCTCAACAATGTAGACAACATGTTTACCGTTTATTGCTGCATCCTGAATGACCTGCAAAATATTCGGAATTGCTAACGTCAGCTCAATTGATAATACGGTTACCGCTCAGATCGACTGCAACTATACCGTTTTTAAATCATTTCTGAACTGTTTAATTCCATAAAATGGTGTCAACTTAGGCGAGAACACAGGCATTTGATGCATGTTGGCAACAAGCGATGCAGCCTCACGTCTTCCCATACCAGCTCTTCCAGCTAATAGCAGTGAACCTCTTGAAAACCAACAAATCAATTAAAGACTGGACATATTGTTTCAAAAAAAGAAAAAATTATTTATATATCATTAACCAAAAGATCAGTTTGTAATTTAACCAACTTTTTCTTGGAAAATACTTAAATCCAAACTCAACTCAACCAGAAAAATTAAAGAAATGACAAAGAAACATATCGGGTGCAGTGATGACTCGATCAATCTGAGAGCATAACTTGACAAATTCATCAAAAAGTGGCATTTTGAAATTTGCTATTTCGAATTCTGAAAATTAATATATTTAAAAGTTAAAAACAATAGACTGATATAATTTGAAATTTATTAAATTAATGTAGCTACCAGATTAATTGTGCTTAATCAATCACCGTGTAAACATGGCACTATTAAGATCACATAAAACTTATCATATCGATTAACTGCTTGTTGCAAAAGTTTGGCGTACTGTTCACGTGATACCATCGACAATGGCGTGCCTTTCAACATTGTTGTTGAAACAGCTCCTCGAAGTGATATGTATAAATTGTCTGAAAACGGAATTTTGATTTTAATTCATTATTTACTGTGATATTTTTGTTTTAAATTGTAAACTACTTCCAATTCATAAATCAAAAATTATCCGGAAATTTCGTACAGATATTCTTTGGGTAACTTACTGAAGATTACCAGTCAAAATCCAAAATCAATATCCAAGTAAAAAACTCAGGAATTTAAAAATCAAAGCTGAATTTTCACCTTCATCATTGTGTACTGCAGCTAATGACAAATTATTGTTAATAATATCTTCGAATCTGCAAAATTAATGCATAGTTTTTCTTTAAAAGTTTCTTCCCCTACACTAACTACATCTTATCAACATAAATAGATTATTGTCAAATATGCAATAGAACTGTACATATTGTCTTCAACATAAATTACTACCATAACATTCGTCATTAAAAAATTTGAACAATCTAAATATTTGAAGTAATATTATCTGATTGTTCTGAATTTCCTTAAGAATAAACTATTTACACTTGTTTATGTTCATTATTTATCAAGCGATCCTTGAAAATTCGTCGACATTCATACAACATTGAACATAAAAATTTTTCGCCAGCATTGGTACCTGGAAATTTCAAAACTAAACTGTAATTCTTCGCTTAAAAATAATCATTATTTTCTCATTTGCAAAGGTAGAAGATCTGGAAAAAAACGTGATAACAGTGTCGGATTTTCAGACAACACTTTTAACACCGTGAAGTACAAAAACTTCAGTACAAAAACTTCTTTTAATGATCAGGGTGACGAAAAACAGTAATACTTGCAACTATTACTAGAATTCGAGAACTGCTGGAAGACAAAAGTAAAAGTGTTTAAATGTTTTTATTTATTGTGCAACAAAAAGTAAGAACCAGAAAGGAGTTGCCAGCCTTTTTAATGTCATCGATATGAAACAAAGCATAAAAATTACCAGTAAGATCGTATCTTGTAAGAGTAAATACCCAATTTGACAAATCCTTCAACGTGAACACATAATGTGCGTTGTCAGTTGGTTTGAATGCATTTCTCATGTCATTAAACAGGTGCACCATGATGCTTGCCAAGTCATTTAATCGGTGCCTCAATGGATCGTTTGAGTCCTGAAAATATTATTACTGGAAAAATTGTTTATAAAACTACTACCTAGCGGCCTTTCAATTATTTACTGCATTAAAGAATTATATCTCATTTGTTAGTTATAATTATATGGAAATTTTTAAAGACAAAATAATGCGATGATATTTAATGAAGGAAACCTTCATTAAAAATGTTAGAAATGAAGAGCAGATAGTGATAAGCTCTTCCTTCGTAGGATATTCAACCGTACAGATTCTAAGCAAAGAAATAAAACGTGTTGGTAGCAGATAATGACCCTCATCATTAGCCAGCGTTATCGATAATACTAACTGAAAATAACAATCTGACTTAATGAGCCTTTAAGTGCTCATTTGAAAATATTACCAAATAACCATATTACCAAAATGCATTTATACGGTTCTTTTGCCAGCTGAATTATTAGGAATATTTTATGTCAATAACTGCAATTGACAAATAAACTTAAGGATCTTCATCAAAGATTATATGAATTTCGTTGATTGGAATTTTATTAATCCAAAGTTTGCATTATTGATAATTACATTAAAATATCAGTCAGTCGTCATCAATACACTTAAGCCAGCAGTATATTCATAAAAAGATCTATATTTTTAAATAATCCGACCAATTTAAACAATTGTAATTGCACAAAAAAATGTCGCGCAAAGTGCCGACTTTTTTGAAAAAGTTTTAACTTTTAGAAAATTTTTAGGAAACAAACTTGAATATTTTCCAGGGAAATCCATTCTAATCTTTCATTATAATATCCTTCATATGTGAGAATCTGTTGCAAAAAAGCGATTATTTCACAAGTACCCCATTTGTCCGGCTTTACAACATTAATTGCCTTTATATAAAAGACCAAATTTTGCTTCTCCTTAGGTTTAAGCACTCTTCCAGATGCACTGCTAATTTGTACACAGTATTGGTGCAATAAATCTAGCACTTGCTGAGATCTGAAATTTGCCGAATATATGAAAAAGTTCACATTATTCACATTATAAAATGAATCAAATCCTCCTAGTTTTTATTTTAATGTCAATGTGGAATCATTTCGCAGATAAAAAAATTATCGTTACTCTGATTAGAAAATATTTACATTAAAGAAAAATCAACCTACCCTGTTTGAGCACTGCAATGAAGTATAGCCAGTTGACTGTTTGAATCCAATTCTAAACAATGCCGTAACAAGCTTTCTTTCCCACAACCATCAGGACCACATATTATGAAAGGTTGTCTGTTACGATTATTCAGCCACGAGCAAATCTATAAATTTGCAGTTTTTGACACTCAAAATTTACCTTAATATTTAAACATTTCTTCATACGCTTTATTCAATGCAAACATTAAGCAATTTGAATTCTAAACTCTATTGAAAATTTTGTTAAATGAAATGTCAACTTACAATATCACGATTAGCTTGAGCATTAGCAGTTAATATGTAAGGACACCGCTCTAGATTTAGTAATTGGTCATTCTTATTTGCCATACTCATATCATCTGTATAAGTCAACAATGATCTGGCTCGCTTATCATAATAAACATTTCCAGGATTTTGCTTATCCGGTAAGCTTACTTCATTGAACACAATCTAGGAAAATGGATAAATGAAGTACTTTTTCCTGCATATTCTGCTACAAATTAAGATCATTATGTAATTTTGACAAGTTATAAGTCTAAAACTCAAAATCTCGATCTTCCATTTTAATTTCAAAATACAAAACGCAACACAAATTTGCGAACTTCAGTAGCGAACTGATTTCGGGATTTCGATCTGAGGTTTGGAGCTAATCCACGATACAATGCTACCAGAAATTCGTCATATGATATTACACCTTTCAAATGACTCAATGCATTTTTTACTGCACTAGTTTTACTAATATTGATTTCAATGTCTCCTTTTGTCCAAATCCAATCCAGGCATCTGAAACTTTTAAGGATTTTGTAGAAGTATTATTTTACAGGTGCATTTTGTAGGTTCTTTTTCCTGCTAAGTCATAGTCTAGAAACAGCTAAAGAAACTCCAAATATCAACTTGTATAAATTATCGCATATCCAACTGGGCATATCTGGATGATCATTATATTTTTCAAGCCAATTATTAATGAGCTCCTGAACACCCATATCCTCTTCACTGCAATAAGAAAATAAGCATAATTTGCATAGAGAATAAATTTATTTGTTCGTGCCTGAAATGATTTAATCAAACTGTTTATCATTTGTACTATTATAATAAGAAAATGTTCCGCAGATCACAGAAACTGAACCTGACAAGTATTATGCCCATCCGAGATATCGTTGCTGGGGATGCATTGCGAAGACTATCTGTTTCAAAAATGAAATTAACATTAGACCCAAATTGAATTCTCTCACCAGATGGCATTGTAAGCTGCAAATAATCAAATATAAATTTTGACGCAAAAATCTAGATAATAATTCTATTTAAATATTTTATTGATCTATTTTATGAAAGGAGTATACGAAATTCAAACCATATTGCCAATAACTTTTTTATAATTGAAAACTAGTTTACCAGGCGATTATCATCAAGTACTGAATTGAGAGCTTCAATCCATTCTGGATCAATATCACCGTCACAAATGATCCATGCTAATAAACTGCTATCTTTGACAACTTCACGAGCAGCTGCTGTTAATACCCCATCAGACCATTCACGTGTATCCATATCCATGTATCCCAAAAGCTAGATTAAAAGTTATTAAAGATGATATGGTATGAGTGACCACGATAGTTCCGGGTTCTCATAGAATTTTTGTCATCCTTAACAATTTTAGGCTTATAACGCGGTGTATTGCCTGCACAGAAATAAATAATTTACTTTTTGTTTTGCGATTGATTTTGGATTGATCCGATAAATCTTTACTGACTTATTCACAAGTGCCATGGCCTTTTGCAATACTTTCCATATGGTTGATTTGCCCGATCCGCTCGGTCCCAACAAAATTACGCCCATTCTTTGTCGCATTTGATCATATAATTCAAATACTTTTTTCACCTAAACAAAAAGTATATTCCTATCATCACCAGCAATAATAGTCTTACTTAATCAATTTTTAAGATTTCAAGTAATATAACGCCTTTGTACCACTATAATCGATGAAGGATCACATCTAACATCAACAGATACATCAACGATTTGGCTAAGCAAGTTGCATTTTGAAAAACTGAACCATAGTGGCTCAATTAATAAAAATAACAAAAATACCTGCGTATCGATAAGCGTAATCTTCAATTCGCTAGCAACCAGTTTCAATGGTTCTAGCAATTCCTCAATCTGAAATAATCTTTGAATATCCAAATGTTCATATCTCTTTCTTATAAATATACTAAATATAGTAATAGTATATCAGGTAGCTTGTGTTGAAATTTATTGCGAAAAAAAGAACTATCGAAAAAGCAAACCTGCATGGTGTCCTTCTTAATATTTGAAAATATATCATCGATAAGGGTGTTGAAACGTTTAGAATCTTCAAAAGTAAGCTTTGATAATGTATTCGAAATTAATGCCTGTAAAATTTCGCTACCTGAACATTTCGAAATCGAAAAAATAGCAATTAACTTAGTAATGAAAGAAATCTATAAAAGTTTAGAAAAAGGAAAAAGTACATCAACAACCACTTGAACTTCACTTTTACCCTCACTGTTAGCGAACAAATCACCGCAACTGCGCAATACCGTTTTTAATGCCCTCAAACCCCAATCATAATGCTGCTGCGAGCTTAACATTTCCCTTAAAAAAGTTCTTAATTAAATATGTTGTTAAAAGTCTCATAAATGAAATTAATCTTTCATATTTTACTGAAACTACGGATTTCATATTTTGCTTCTTTTTCTGAAGGACCAACAATGATAACTGTTAAAATTTTTCCTTAATTTAGCAACTAGATACGTTATTTTGATCAAACAAAGTTTAGATGAAAAATCTATTGAATTCCGACTAGTGAGTTAAAGAATTACAAATTACAAGCTAACTTGCTCAAATTGAAGATTGATACCAGTTTCCGTGATAATTTCACTGCGTCACAAAAACCTTCTGCGCTTAAAAGTGTTTCTGCTGAAAAAATTTGTAAATAAAATCAATCTTTCAAATTTTACTGAAACGCGCTTTCATTCCTCTTAAATCTTTGATGTTTTTAATCCCATTAAGTGCTGAACAACAGTTTCTTTCAATTGTTTCATAAAAATAATTTTTGATTTTGTCTATTATCATAGGAAAATGCAATTCCTACAATCTGCTTAGAAAGTGATAACAAACCGATAAGTTCATTATCCGGAACTGACATAATAATTGGACGAAATAACTGCTTAAGATTGTCCGGTAATTTCTGTCGTCCACCATACCCTTTACTCGCCGGATTAAGCGTTATGAATATTGCTGAATTTAAATCTACAAAGACCTAAAATTTGTGCATTAAGAATATAGTTTGAAGAATTTTTTATATGATTTTAGTTTTTGATAACACAGAAGAAATCCTTACGTCTCGGTCTGCTAGCATACATTTTCGTGATCGTGATTTTATTGCATCTTGGATGACCTGAATTTGCATCGATACAGCCGAAAGCACTGTCTGAAATTCTAATAAATGTCAAGCATTTTGTTTTTAAAATTTGCAATTTTGATTAACGAAAGTAAAGCAACCTGATCTAAACGATTAAACTCATCGAAACAGCCCCAAGCACCACACTGCACCAAACCAATAAAAATGCGACTCATTGAATAGATATCAATTCCTTCGTCACAATTAAATACTAGAACTTGCCGTCCAAATAAATTTGCTAATGCCTTAAATTTTGACCGCATTAACATGGAAAAAGATTAATAAAAAGAAATGAATTAAGAGGACTACATCATTTTTGACAAATGATAATATTTTTAATTTTGTGCACTTCTATTTCACTTGCATCAGTCATAATAATGAAACTACATGTTATCAAATAAAACTTAACAACATGTTTACCTTGACAGATTCCGTTTTTCCAGTACCTGCTGGACCATAAGGATTGCCACCAAGACCCATTGACATTGCTGAAGACCAAGCTTATTGAAATTTAAAAGAATGTGACCTTCCAATCAAGTTAGTGAAGTCCTTAGCAGCAAGTTTGAATTCTACAGCAATTAGAAAATTGTTTTCGAAATAATTAGAATAGAAAGAAATTCGAGTGACTTACCTTGTGTAAGAGTCAGGTAGCACTTATCAGTGAGAGGGGTATGAACCAATTTTGGCGCATTACCCTGAATTATGTCACAGATAATTAGTTTTTCTGAAGGAGGCAGATAACTTTGAGTCAAATTGAGCCTATCAGATCTATGATTAGGTAATAAACCTGATATTCGTAAGTGTAATCGAATCGTGTATTAATGTGCCGTATTACCACGTACTCTTTTGATTCCAGATAAAATCGTAGCTGTTTCTGCCATACCCACGATGATTTAGAACTAAAATTTGTTTCATTTTGTCATTAACAGTAGAAGAACAAATGAGATCAATAGCAATAGTTTGATTTCACGGCTAATGCAGCGAATGTTTCTGAGACAATTATACCATATGAGAGATTTGCCTTAGACAAACATGAACTAAATAATTTAATAATATGAATAAGACACTAGAGGGCGATTTATTTAAAATAAAAATAAAGAGTTAAAACGATTTATATTATTTGTTGATCTTAAAAAGTTGGGATTTTATGCTGAATTTCTTATTTTCTTCTTAAAAAATCATCATCGATATAAAGATAAATTGATATTTAAGTAAATAAGAATCTAGTAAAATAAATACACGGATGTAACGAGTAAAAAGTGGAATACAGGAAAACATGCTTCTTACCAGGGTGAATTGTCGATTAGTTCATCGATGATACTTATATTGTGAATCACATCCATTATAAGTGCTTTTAATTTAAGCTTCAAAACTTCGTCCTTTGTTTTAGAATTAACGTAATTTGTTAATGTTTGTTTTAACTGCTTCCGGTAGCTTCTCAAATCACCTCTACCATTCAAAATTCGCTCACATCCTTCACAAAAACGAATTTGTTCCGATAAACATAGAACCTAAGGCTTCCTTTTTTAAAATGTTTGATTGTAAGGTTGTTATACAATCAGTAGGGGAGTTAAAAAAAAAAACCTGCGAGGGATATTTTCCAGGGTCAGGCGATGGATCAGTTACACAGCTTGAGATTAATTTTCGTATTGTATTCTTCATTTCATTAGATAGTTCTTGCAACCATTTCTGAAACTTCTTACTAAAAATGCTAAATTCTTGTATTTCTTCTACATTTGCTTGAGAAATAAAAAGTTTACTTCCGCTTCAGAGACAATTCTGACTGGTTTTGACAGCTGCACAATTTCGCCATCACTTGAAACCATTGCAGTTATCGTTTCACCATTATCACCAAACATAACTTTATGGATTCCCTGCCAAATTTGAATATTGAGGATGAAATTCTGGACTTTAAAAGACTGAATATTTTTAGGAAAAAAGAAAATCGTTAAACCTTGTTGAATGCTACTATAATTCAGACTAATTACAATTGGATATCAATTAGTTGCAATCACGCACGTTGGTTCTAATACTGATATGACAGGTTGCAAATATTCTATGATGTACTTGATCCTCCAATCTATTTGCGTATAATTGATTAATAAGTTGGATTATAGATTTAAAGTTACTTTTGCATTAATTTAATTACCTTCTTTGGAACATACCTGAAAAAGTTTCTTGAGATGTGCTTGGATTACTGTTGTATTCATTAACTGACCCAACATTTCTAGCAAATCGTCATCACCCAAAAAATAAAACCTAGGGAAAGCATTTCGTTTTTCCTGAAATCATCAGAAAATACTTCTCGAAATGATCAGGGACAGTTTATATTAGAAAGATATGAATGATTGTCTAATTGTAGTAGGAACCTCAAGGAACTGATTTAATGCTTTTTGACAGCGATTAAGTTGATCGATGATTTGTTCTAGCGTGCGCTTCAAAGAACCTCGTGTACTCAAACTAATGATGCGAGGATCATTAACCACATCTATAAATTGTCCACTGTGTATCACTTCGAAATTTTGTTCAAACCTAATTTCATACTTAAATCCAGTAATTACTAGATGCACTTACTCGTTTCGCTTTTTTTGTAAACTTAACATCTACCAAACAAATTTTTTCCCTAATTTTTCGAATCAATTTCTCAGTTTTTATGATTTTTAGGGTTAATTCATCACTGACTGAAAATAAATTAAACGATAATGAGGGATGATCACAATTGTTTTAGCTGTGTAAATATTCATGATAAATGATTAAAACCATTTAAGACGACACGAAATTCGACATCAACTCGATTAAAACGAGATGCCTCAGATGGAAGAGAACCACGTCCAAAGATTGGCTCCAAATAAATCCATTTACGCTGTATTTCATTCATCCATTGTATATATTGTTCAGTATCAGCTAATCTAAATTAAAAAAGTTTTCATCTAAGTTTGGAATAAGTCAATTTCCTGTCTTTGAAAGGAATATATATATATATATACAGTTGAAAGCACATTACTATGCGAAAAATTTACAAAAGTATGTACCGTTTTTCCCAAATTGAAGTTTTATCCGTGAATTGGGCATAATATGACGAATTTTTAAGTGATTGCAGCAAAGCCTCACTATCTTTTACCTGAATAATGCACTAATGAATTTTGACAATTCTACCACATAATAAATAAAAATGTACTAGAAATATGATGTTTCAGTTAAAAAGCATATTTCTGACAAGGTTGCTTGATTAGAATAAAAATCTCTGTAACACAGTGGATATGATATAACTCCGAGCGCCGCTAGAATTTGATTGCAAGGATTAATATATTTGTATTTTGTTCCTTTTGGTTGAAAAGAGAATACTAAAACTTCTATTACATGGATGCAAGGGAAATACCGAATTTAATGCATCTTTCCAGCCTTTGATTATTTTCACCACCGTTCCATTCGAGTGTTTGTAGTCAGTTAGAACAAATTCTGCCTAAATTTCAAAAATACAATGAATAAAACTCTTGAACTTAATGAAGGATGCAGTGGCGCTAACAGCTATCATGAATAAGCCGAAATAAACCCTAGGCAGTGTTTTACTGAATCAACTGTTAATTTCACCTCGACTTAAGCAACATTCACAAAGCACTGCATCCTTTCATTAGACATGAGAATTTTTTTTTATATCTTGACGCTCCCTTCGATGAATTCAAAAAATATTTTATTCTTGAACTCAAAGAGCTAATTTTAGTTGTTCAAAACTTAAACTTTCACTTTAAACTAACTTGTTTTTTATTTGTGCCGTTGTTAAATTTAAATGGTACATTTTCTGCTTCGTAGACAATAAACATATTTGTTTGCTTTACATATTTTAATATAAAAGCAATGTTAATTGCGAAATAATGTTACTCCTTTGTTAAAGTTATTCTTAAATGAAAATTGAATGATTCTGACTCAATATCTTCGAATGAAAGCTAAAATGGAAACAATAGTTAATGCTTGTGAAACAAGTAGACGAACCTGTTCAGCCCAAAGTTCAAGCTCCTGAATGGCTTCACGGATAGTAATTTCTCCTTGGGCCCGCTCATTCAGATTTTTCAAAGCTTCCAAATTCTCACCGATCTTCTTGTGAACATTCAGAAAATCACCAAAGCGCAAATGTTCCAATGTTGTACCTTTTGGCATACCCAATATTCGAAATAGCGTTAGCCAATGATCACTGCTTAAGATTTCACCTCGGCAGTATTTCAAACTGGTACTCATTTCCTATGATAGGATAAATTAACAATTTACTTTGAATAGTTTATTTCATCTGGTACTCAACGAATACAAGCGTTTGTATGGAATTAACACCGAAATTCCTATTTTCAATTTTGAATTCCAACAATCTTATCAAAATCCAAAAATTTCGCTAAAATGCTAGGGATTTTCACTGTGTAGCTTGCACTTATCTATCATTATTATTTGTTTTAATAATATCCTTCTACAACTCCCGTAAAAATTGGGGTAATGAAATATTGCTGAATAGCTTTCAAGCAATACTAGAAAATGAATAATGAAAAGATGCTGTAGTGATTAATAAGGAATAAGGAGATTAACAGAGTTTCTGTTAGATTAAATAGTGTCGCATTTAGAGCAAAGAATTATTACTTAACAGAAATTTAAAAACTTCACGAATTTTTGGCGGATAATCAATATTTTTACCTTGAATTGATCAATCTCCTTGCGTAAACGAACAGTAATATGTGTAGTTGGCAAACTTTTCAATTTTTCGTCCCACTCATGTAAATATTCATCAAAACGATATGTTTTTGACCTGAAAATTTCTATAAAATCATGAAAATGAAATTATTTTAGTCACAACTTTTACAAATGATCATTTTATGTAGGAAATTTATTTTCATGACGTAAGACGAACTTATGAACATAAGCTCTAATTAAGAATAGGCAATTAATCAATAGTTCCTGAATAATGATAATCTTAGTGACGGTAATAAATAATACTGATACTTGCCTAAATAAAATCCATTCTTCATCAGCCATTTCTTGCAAACCAACATTAAATTGTTCATACAATAACCAGTTATTTTCACAATTTTCAAGATCACTTGCCATTTCATCAAAAAGCGGTATTTCTGTTTTTTCAATACCAAACTGTTCACACTCGGTCCTGAATATCTTTAACAAGATATGGTGCTTTCAATAATCCTAGAAGTCTTTAAGAATCTCTAGATTACTAATATTTGATTTTTTTTTCCTAATAGAGAAATGGCCTGAGATATTTTAACTAATGATTCAGTATCTATCATCACCGAGACAAGGCTATAGATCTTTTTCACTCCTAACTTTTATCATATACTGATTTGTCTTTATTCCATTCCATCGCTAAAAGTGCATTAACTAAAATTGGTGCAAAAATATTCTTGATTTGATTTTAGCATACAATAAAGCATCTCGTTTTTGTTGCAACTCATTGAATTCATCACGTTTTTCCTTGATGAATTGTATGGCTCCAAGTATAGCATTCCTGTCATCGTTTAGAAGATCATTTTTGGGTTTGAATTGGTTCCAGCGAACGAATAATTTTTCAAGATCATCAGTTAATGACTTCAAACGTGCACCAACATTTGATTTCAGTGTTTCAACCTGCAATCAGAAAAAAATGCTTGGTTGATTTGATCAATTAGCAAGAAACAACGACTATTTGGTTGTTATCACACGATTACACTAGTAACTTTTAATTATAAATGTGAGCGAAATATTAAGCTCGCTGATTCCAATACACACTTACATTAAAAATTCAAAGGTTTGAATCGCCAATCATTTAGTGAAAAACAAAATTACTGATAAACCGCTAAGCAAACATTTGAAAATTTACTTCCTAATTTTGAAAATTATTAAAATCCAATAGTTGATAGTTCGATCGCTTATCAATGGAAGTTAATGTATTGAATTATATAGAACTTATTTCATCTTATTTCATATCTTGTAACGGTTAGAACATTATATGCTCAAAATGAAAGTTACAAGTATACCGTTCTACTCCTAACATCAAATGACCATGTTGATATTTCATTCCTTCACAAGGATAAAAATCTGGAGAAAAAGTTTCAGCAAGCTGAAATGAGAAGAGATTTATATTTAAAATATAATTTAAATAACAAACCTGCTCTTTGATCATCAGCTGATGACTATCTAACATTAGTTCAAATTTTTCCCATAATGTTAACACGGTTGGTAATTGTTCAACACCGCTTCCGCCAACTGATCGTAACAGAACGTTTTTTCCTTCAATCAGATCAAGCGTTCTCTTCATCTAAAAGTTTAATCCTTAATAAAGAAATGTTAACTCATCAAACGTGACACACTATACGAGGCAATTGTACTGAAATTCAGTTTAGAAAAAAACCTCTTTGTTGGATTTTCCAAATTCGATATGCTTTTGATTTGCTTCAGCAATTTCAGCAACTGATTGAGGTCTAGAACTAAGTACTTCGATTGCCTGATTTAGGAAACGGCTGATATCCTGAAAAATAGAAGAGTTGCAAAACCTATGGATGATTTTAAAAAATATCACACATAGTATTTGTAAGCACTTCGAAACATCTGCATGGCTTCAAGTATGCGTTTGGTACAATACAATAGCAAGTGAGATAAATCAAATGTTACGTGAATTTCATTATTGATGGAATATCTTAATGTCCATATCAACGTATCGAAAAGACGTTGAAGCATATCATCGATGGCAATTTTAACAGCTGATGTTGATACGAGAATACATTCCAATCTAACTTCACTGTAATATTTTAGAATTTCCCTGCATGCATTATTTGATTTAATAATACCGTGATAAACTTGTGTACTTTTCACTAATAGCCAATATAGATCTTTTACGAAAAAAATATACCAAAGTGATGAATCAAGAAATTTTATCATGGACTTTTACGAACAGAAGAGTGAAAAAGACATATGGTTGGAGAAAAGAAATGCAACTTAAGGCCTTGAACTTACTCCTTCTGAAATTACAGCTCAAAAAGAAACTATCTGTAGCTTATAATTACTGAACTGTTCTAGCCAATGCTCAATTCTATTACATTCTGAAATTTTTGTCGACAGCGAAGCGAAATTGCGGGCATACTTGAACTACATCAAGAACCTTCTTGAACTTAATAAAACTCGTTATAGGAAAGAAGTTCCAATGATTTAAATTAATTGACTAACACTATACTGTTAATGACTTTACCTCGGCAATTTCTCTGCATCTCTTCCTTTTCCTTTTAGCAGCTTGATTTGATTTTCCCAATCTGCAGCTTGTTTGAAATGCTTTGTAATTAAGCTTTCCAGGTCAACTTGACCTAGCACAATCCAATTCTGTAAATTTTACCAAAAAATTATTCATATCCTCTACGTAAATGGTCCTATAGTTAACGTGAAACTACGTCTTATTTCATCAAATGACTATTTCTAAAAAGCGACAATATAGATTCATTGCTTAGTATCAAAAAATTGTTTGTTTAGGGAAAAAGTTATCAGTAAAATTTACCTCAAACTCACTTCCCACATTAGCAAGCTTCTCGAATAGCTGTTCAGCTTTTTCATAAACACTCCAAAATCGATTCGCATTATGTTCAATCATTTTCGCAAACAATTTATTAGCCTAAATGTTTGTTGTAAATTATTATATTATCATAAAACTACGAAATTGGGCTTTTACTTATGATATGCTGATATCAATCGTCAAGTTCTGCAAATAGATTAAAATGGTATAATTTGAGGATTGATAGAGGCATGTATGATCACGCTCTAACGTGCAGAAATGTACGTTTAATAATGCACATGTAATAATTCATGTGTGCATGCTAAGTAACACTAAGTAATGATCCATGATATATCGCGTTGTAGCAGCTTAGCTTACTTGTTCAGTTTCTTGAACACCACGGAATTTCTGTGGAATGCTAATAAACTTCCGTAATTCTCGATAATATTTTGCGCGGATCTCTTCCAATGGTGGTCGTAATTCAAGTTGTTGATCTCTGCAAAATTACCTAATTAAACATCTAAATTTCGCTTATATTATACTTCAATAAATAATTTACTTTTATGCCATTATAAGTTATGAAAGAAAATAATAGAAAAAGATAAAGTTACAAATATAATAATAAGCCTTACTTAAATACTAATTGAACTTGAATTAATGGGATTTGCATATGAAGACTTTCGATACCCCATTGATATTGCAATTGTAGAGTCTGAAAGAAGAGAAGAAAGAAATAGAAAGAAATCAAAAAATTTTAAATTGAAAAATTTACACAGAAATTTTTGTAAGAAAAACAAAGTACTCTAATTAACCTTATAAAGTTGATGATCCCAATGTGATAACCATGGTATCATATTACTTCGATTACCGATAATACGTTCTTGTTCCGCTATTTTACTTCGTATCTCACCCATAATATCCTTCCACTTATTGATTTCCTTTAGAAGATCCAAATTCATCAGTTCTTTTATCTTCTCGCAAATTTCACTATGAGCTTTTCGTAATCGTCTAAGATGAAAAAAGGAAAGATGATAAAAATTGATCATTATCATGTATCATAATTCATTTATCATTTATCATTTATCATTTATCATTTGTCATTTATTCTTCGTTTATTTCAAGTAGAAAATTATTACTTTGAATATTCACGTTTAAATGTTTTCACGTGACTGAAAATTCTTTGTAACGCTACAAAATGAAATTTACATCTTTAAAATTAAATGATTAAAACTCCTTGATATTACTGTAATATCAATGATAATTTTTAGTTGCATTCTTTGTTTATATTTTTAAATTTATTATTGTTTATTATGAGTAGTGTTATAAAAAATCGTATTAACTGACCTATTACGTAAAGTTAAACGTTCAGCAGCTGCTTGTAATTTTTCAATGAATTCTTGAAGTTGTTTTGGATTGTTCCAGCTAACCATATTTGTTGTTTCATCTTTCTTTCCTGATAGTATTAACTTCTCGAAAGCTAAAGCTTCATCTAGCATCATCGCTTGTTGACATGGAAGCATTTGTTGATCCACCGAATTATAAAAATGTGCTACCTTCAATGGCAAAAATTAGCTTAATTTTCGGGATAAAAATTAAAATAGATCTCGAGATTTTGAAAAAGAATTTCAATGGTTATCGTTAATTTATTAATTAATTAACTAATTAAATGATTCACTTAAGAATATTGTTTTTTTCACCTGTTTATATCTTTCATAACTTAAAATTTTCAAAGTTACCTAAAACCTAATTACATCTATTTCTATGCTATAAAAAGAAAGGTATCGATCAAATTTCACGAGAAAAAAAAGATTCGAAAAAATTGGAGAAATTTCAAAGTTTGGTAATATAGCAAAACCTGTTTAAGAACGATCGCATATTTGTAGAATTTTTCACCGGTATTGGTACATTCAATAATTTTTCTCGGTATGACAAATCCGAGACCGGTTAGCTGACGTACTTCTCTGAGAAGTCGAACTAAACGATCGCTATAGTTGACGATCAAATTACCACCTTTCTGTTCGATACTCATTAGCTTACCACTTGTTTCAAGTGTGATTGAATTTGTCGAATTGCTAATCGTTTTGATCATTTCTTGGCACCTGAAATATCCTACTTATCCCATCCTTCTAGCCAAAAAAAAAAAATCAGATCCTTAAATTTGGTACTAGTTATACATATTTTAGAAATAGTTAGCACACTTTCTAAAATTTTTAGCTTTTTTAAGGTGTAATTTGTTTACTTTGTTTATTATTAATTAATTTATGTTTTGTTTTATTCGATTTTTTAACCTTAATGATTTTATTCACTCACCAAATACTGAAAGAATCAGATTCTAACGAATGCATTTCGTCAATTGTATCTTGAATTTTCGCCTTTACTGTTTTATAAGTTGTTAAATCGTTCAACAATTCGTCACATACAATCTTGATATTTTCAATCTTCAAATAATACATACAATAATATGATCAGATTTAGGTTTAATCTTTGCTTATATCATTATTTTATCTCTTTTACATTTAACTTTTTAAAACACTCATAGTTTTGGAAACTTTAAAATGAAATAAATGAAATTAAGAAATGAAATTTTCTCGAAAATATCGTTGTAATGTCAATATGATGACTATAGAATCATCGATTTAGACAATTCATAAGCTTTTCCTCTTTTTTTTCTCATACATTTCTATTTTAAAGTTTTAAATTAAAAGAAGAAATCATAGTAAAAATTCATTTTGTAAAATTACCTTCTTAATTTCTCGTCGAATACAAATAAGTTTAGCGGCAATTTCTGTGAGATATTCTCCAATTGGTACATCACCGTTCGTAATCCGTTCAATTACTTCACGTTTATGCGTCTGAACCGTATTTGCCAAATGATTAAGCAACGTTTCCCTGAATTTGAAAAAAGAAAAAAATTTCTCTACTTTCTTTTTTCTTAAAGCTAATATCAGAAATTAAAGTTGATATCATAAATTACTAACAAAATATTAATAGAAAATATTCACCTTTCCACAGAGAGTTTTTCTTTGATACTTGGACGCGTTAGAAAATGCTTAAATTTGATAAGATTACTGATTGCCTGAAAGTTTAAAAGAAGCATATGGTATAGTAAAGTCACAGGAATCAACATATCTATCAATGATAATTTATGTCTTTCACAGCATTCCATAGGTTAACTGTTTACTGATAATTATAGAATAATTTATTAATGACTTTATTTAATTCATGAATTCTTTTACACTTTACCCTCAGTTTTATAATCTTTTACACCAGGACTATCATTTTAATGCTTTATAATTGATCCGAATTTTAATTTTGCAGAAAGCAGATTCAACTAATTAACCGAAAAAGTTGAAAACTTACAGTGTCATCAGTAAGTTGATTAAATTGTAAGCGTTTCCTTAAAATGGGTAATGCTCTTTCTACAATTGGTTCAATGGATCGTTCTGCTTCCTGTTTATTAGTCAACTTATAAACTTAATTATATCAACGATAAAAATAAATATTTCTTTCATTAAATTGTGAAATTTAAATTAATTAAAAATTTTTTATAGATAAAAATAAATTGAAAATTCACTGCCTAAAGTTATATTATATAAAAATATTACTGCAAGATAAGTTTTAATTTTACTCCTATTAATTATTTGCTTCAAATTTTAAAAATTAATGCAAAACGAAAACTTAAAATTGAAGTAATTGGAAATGAAAGTGAAATCACAGTGGTAATAATAATTGATAGTGAAAAAAATTGTTTTACCAATAATTTAATTGTCCAATTTTGTTGTATTGAATTATCATAAGCAAAAATAGGCATTGCACCAAAAACATTTCGAATGATTTGTTCCATTTCTTTTCGTCCATTCTTATCTCCCATTAATTCATTCATGTGATTGCTTAATAATTTCAATGATAAAACCTGTAAAAATTATCATTATTTATATATTTCATTAAATAAAATAAAATTAAAAAATTTTCATTCATTGTAATATTAATTATCATTCTAGAAATATAATATTGTAATGAAATGATGTGAATATTACTGTACTTTCAGTATATTCAATTAGTTTAAACTATGAAAAACTATAAAATTTAAATTATGAAAAGTTTAAACTATAAAAATGAAAAATTTGATAAGTAACTAAATTAAAAAAGGAAGTATTAGCTAATACATTTTATCCCTCTTTTGCATAATCTTACAATGCTTACTGATAACAGCATATTTTATTATCAATTAATTTTTCAAAATTAATTTTATTAACGATTTTATTGATAACGACTAAATTATTCGTTATGGTACGATGAGTCTCTTAGATTTTATTAACAAAATTACAAATCGAATATCCATTGTACATACTTTATCAATATGTTCTTGAAGGATTTCAAAAGCTGAAATCATTGGTCTGTCATCCTTCCATGGATTATCAATATCTTGCTTCCATTCTTCAACAAGTGTTGTGATTGCAAATTTCCATTGTTCACAAATGGAATTAACCGCGTGTAATGTATCAATCATTGTATCAGTCTTATCATTTTTCCATATATCATTCATTTCAATTTTGCTTGTTAAAGAATTAATAATCAACAAACCTGGAAGAAACGCAATTCTTTTGTTTATTTTTATCCACAAATTAATTAAATTATTTGTTGTAAAATTAATTATTTAGAGTCATTTATATCTGATCGTTATGTGTAATAACGATTAAATTACAATTGATAAATGAAATTATGCTTAACAAATAAATTACATTTAACCAAGTGTATATAAAGATTAAGTTTCTATAAGAATTTAGTCGGTATGAACTGTGAAGATAAATTATTAATAACAGGAAATGTAATAGAGAAAATAAGCTTATCATTAAGTTATTGATATGATATAGTTATCACAGACCTATTTCTACAAATAACATCTATTCCTGTATACCTATTACATATTATATAATGTAAAAAAGATATTTTTTTACTAGAAGCTTTGAAAGCAGGAAATTGATTTAAAGAAAGTTTCATCAAATATATATGTTAAAATATGACAATTAGGAAATTACTATAATACATAAGATAAATCAAATAATGTTCATATATTTTATGAACGTCAAATTATACTTAACTTCATTCTTATTCTTAGTTTTTAACGATTGTGCTTTTGATAAACTGAAATAACATTGTAATAGTTTAAATCAATTTACCGATATTTTCGATAATTTTTTCCATACGATTTTGCGGAAATGACGGTTCACAATTCCAGAGTTCTTTTAAACATTCTTCAATAGTATCAATAATTTCATAAATTTCATTTATACGACAAGTCGTAAGGATTTCAAGTTTCATTTCGAAAATTCGAAATGCTTTTGAATACTGTAATGCAGTTGAATCCTTTCGAGCTTTCCAGTAATTAATTTCATCATGTATAGATTGCTTTTCTGAATTATGATTAACACTTGGAAAATGATCTTCAAAAAACTAAATTTGAAAAAGAAAAACGCCAATTTTTTTCTACCTTGTTCGGCATACATAAAACTATAAAAGTTATGATTTAAAAAACTTAATTTTTCCATTTTTTTTTAAAAACGTAATTACCTTTATCATTTTTTGGTTCGATGCACGTTTCAAGTTCATTTAAAATTGAACGCAAATGATCATTTGCGGATGTTTCGGAATCATTTTCAATTGCTCGTTTGAATACCTAAAGTTTGATTTTATATGATCTCAATGTTAAGTCAACTTTGATTATCAAAAGGTATTATATGTAATATAAAATACTAATACAGGTAAATAACTATTTAAAAGTAATAAAACGACTTATCACTAGCGTTGTTAGTAGGCCGCTAATTAAAAAGCTTATCAAATAAGCCTTGAAATAATGATCATAAAATGACTATTTAAATTATCAACTTCTCTCATTGAATGGATTAATGCATCTGTTGGACGTCCACGTATTGATAATACTGATATTTTGCTTTTAAAATTATCCAGTGACAGAGCAATCGCTTCAAGTTTATAAAAGATCACTCGTGTTAGATCCGAATGATAATCATTTCGTATCTCATTCGTAATATCAAATATATTTTTCTGAAATTTAAATTTTCTTTAAATTTAAAATTTATTTGATTAATAATTATTATGATTTAATAAATTATATTGACTGCAAAAGCTATAATATATTTTATTTTGAAATATTTGATGTAATATGAAATTTTCAAAAAGTGAAAAAATTTGCGAACCCGTTCATCTCGAGCAATAATTAGCAACGGTGTATCGGTATCACAAAAATTATGTATGGGAGTTAAATTTGGAATTTTATTTTCCGATAAATTCAACGCAAAAATATGCGAAGCAACACGCAAGATGTAGTGACGTCGTGGATCATTACGTTCACGATCCATACTCTCTTGATTCTTGATTCCTTTATGTACAAGATGTAGATTATATATCTGATCACGTTTTTATCACGTCATTTTTGCAATTCAGACTTTCATTTTTTATCTCGTACACAAGTATAACTATGAAATCAAGGTAATTAACTGGTTTTTCAAAAAAAAAAAAAATTTAGTAAAGGAAAAGTGATAAATAAATTAATAGAACAATTAATTTAGTTTCTGAAAAAATTTTCTATAAATTTCACATGTAAAATAAAAGTGAAGCTTTAATGTTAAAATTTATATCAAACATACCTATCATACTAATTTGGATTGCTAATGTCTTTTTGTTTGTTTCTTTCTAGTTCGATTTTACGGTGAACAAAATATCAATTTCAAATCTTCAATTCTATTAAAGCTTGTTATATCTTTTCTTCTTACATTATGTATAGTTATTTTTAATTTAAAACTTTTAATTTTAAACTCTGATATAATAGAACTTTTTTGTATTATTTAAACTAAAGAATTACATATAAGCTTTTTTCTTTCAGTTACAATATAGCAAAATATCTGTTCACAAAATTTTCATGAAAATAAACGAAATCATTACATTTAACGAAAAAAAAAAGATAATTGTAACAAAAATCAAAATGACATTATCAATTAATTGCAAAAATTTGCAAAAAATACAAAATTATTTCCAAGGTTACCGTATATTTATTCTTTCGATTATATACAAAATTAAAAATTCTGTGTAAACCTTTTCAAAACTTTATAGAATTTAAGTGTTAAATTTGATTATATGTGATTTTAATTGTTCTTAGTATTTTCGCTTAAAAAATATTTAGTAATTTAATCAACGATACAAAGGAAAATAATTAATATTTGATTTGATGATAGTACTCTATACACCTATCATTGACATAGCTGACAGTCAAGTGAAACATTTGATATTACACAATTCACGTCTGTCGCTTTTTTCCGTATTTTCAAAGTCGGAATATACGTAGTAATACCATTATTCGTCAATTACTAAGAATAACGAAAAAAAGCAAATTCTACTTTAAATTAAAATTTTAAATTTTTAACATTCGAAAAATTTAATAATTTAAAATTGGGATTTTATCCATTTTTTCTTGCTTTTTCAAGTTGCAATTAAAGAATTAGTAAAATTGATCAATGCATTTAATTTAAAAATAAAAAAAAAATAAACAGATTGATAATACTGAAACAACGACGTGATAAAACGTATAATGAAAAGATAAATTGCATGAAAACGATTATAATTCGGTTGCCATGGTACTTACACTCTAACAAATTTCATTCCATAATGCAATTCAAAAATCAATCGAGATATTTAGTATGATAGAAGGAGAAAAAGTTTCTCAGTATATTATGATATCTCGGGAACTGAAAACGATTACATTTTTTTTCAAACAGTAAGAAAAAGAAATTGTACAAAAAATACTATTTGATTGAAAAATAAATTCATAAAACTTTGATTTGTTCCTTCTTATCTTTTTTTTTCATATGAAAGTACAATTTGAAACAGAAAAGCGTAACATCTTAAAATTTTTTTTTCAAAATTATATTTTTGCTTTAGAAAGCAATTAAGAATACATTAAATTAGCAGCAATCTATTTTTCTTTAACCCTCTTTTTTTCGTTTCCATTTTTACAATCGTTTCACTTATTTTATAAACTGCAAAAGTTTAATCAAAAATTCATTAAATAAGCTTTGAAATAATGATCATAAA